>JAOTOL010000919.1:57500-67500 GCA_034440575.1 Imbricaverruca yamaguchii
GGGACCAAGGACACCGTCGGGTCGTGGGCCCAAGGACACCGTCGAGTCGTCGGACCAAGGACACCGTCGGGTCGTGGGACCAAGGACACCGTCGAGTCGTGGGACCAAGGACACCGTCGAGTCGTGGGACCAAGGACACCGTCGAGTCGTGGGACCAAGGACACCGTCGAGTCGTGGGACCAAGGACACCGTCGGGTTGTGGGACCAAGGACACCGTCGAGTCGTGGGACCAAGGACACCGTCGGGTCGTGGGCCCAAGGACAGCGTCGAGTCGTGGGACCAAGGACACCGTCGGGTCGTGGGCCCAAGGACACCGTCGAGTCGTGGGACCAAGGACACCGTCGGGTCGTGGGACCAAGGACACCGTCGAGTCGTGGGACCAAGGACACCGTCGGGTTGGGCGGCGCGAGGAAAACGCTGAATTTGGAGCAGGACAGAAATGTTGGGCAATGTCGCATTTCATCCGCCAGGACTAATCCCCAACTTCCACGGCCCATTCTTCGTCTTGAACTGTTTTAGCTTTCAGTGACAGCCTTCGAGACAGCCCTGTTCAGCCCTCAGGGATCCCCTTACGCTTCAAGAGCACCGCAATACAGACGTCATTTGAGCACACTAAGTGAGCCTGGCGTGCCTGGCGTCGGGGCCGTCTTGTTTCCTGACGACACGCAGCTAATAATAACAGGACCTCACGCAGTCATATCCAGGACGCTAGCAGCACTAAGATGCCAGCAGCATGGTTAATCGATTAGTAGTGTCGGCTAGAAGAGTCGGCTAATAGAGTCGGTTTACCTGCAAAATTGCAAAACATAGCCAAGACTGTATACCAACTCAACCACTGAGATTAAGAAGGATGCAAGGATCTATGTAAAACGTGGCGTGAGGCAGGGCAACCTTCTCTCCCTCTACCTCTTCAACGCTATGTTAGACAAAGCCATACAGGCTGTGCAAACGGACCCCGACGATGACATACCAGCAATCCTAGGTCTTGCGGACGACCTCATCGGCATGGCGCCAAAGCCAAGGAAGAGATGACGTTGTTATTGCCACATTGACCCGACAGGGGTGGAATAGAATGAGAGCAAATGCGCCTCCCTACCGATTCGAGCGTTAGGTAGGGTAAAACGGACATGTGTAGACAATACCACCGTGTACAAAGTGGGACAGAACATCATCCCCACCATGGGCCCCGACGACACAATGAAATACCTTGGAATCGTATGTACATACGGCTCAAAAACAATTCAGCCACGCACTTAAAATATCACTCAAGCCACTCTGAAACCCCACCAGATGCTTTATATCCTCAGCACTACTTTGATACTGAGTCTACTCCATGTCTTAGTTCTCCGCCACCCACCGAAGAGTGTTGCAGAAATTTGACCTGCAAGTTAGAGCAGCACTGCGCTCGTCGCTCTACACGCCGCACGACACACCACCAGAGTAGGTTCGTGCCAAAATTACGAATCGAGGCTTAGGTACATACCATCGAACTTCCAGCCCCTAAATAATATAAGACTGGAAAAGCTCGGAAAACTAGAACACCCATATATCCAGAAGCTTACACAGACGGAACATTGGAAAAGGACAACAGAACACAAGAGCTGAAATATATGCCTATGCTATCTATAACGGACTTACAAATAAAACCCATCATCAATCATGATAATTCACACTGATAATTCCTTCAAACTCTGTTTCCATAATCATAACATCAGGACAAAACAGCATGTCATCAAAAAAGGACCCTTGAAGCCAGCGCTGCTTTTGGAAGCACAGGCAGGCCAGATACAGGGGCTCCGGATGTATGCACTCCACCATGGAAGGTCACACATTTTCGGTCGAGAAAAGGCGCCCCTTTGGGAAGGCTCAAGTGTACTCCAACACAATCTTCAGCCAGAGACGTCCGTCTGAGAGAAATGGCCCCTTCAATGCGCTCCAGTGCATGCCTTCCAATTTTGCACCCCTAGGCACTCACTCCCCAGGCACTTTCATATTGGAGACACCAGACAAAGTAGCCCACATTACAATTTCTGGATCTGAGCACAGGTCAGTTCCATAGCTTGAAGTGGCCGACCAATCCTCATCTTTAGACTGTACATTGTACAATGCTTGCATTTACGTTTGCAATCATTTCATAGCATATTTAAGACTACATCTACAAATGGAGTTGACATGAAATGGAGCTATTGGATATGCGTGCCGACTTGACGGATGTCATAAAGACTGTTTGCAAGAGTTTAATCTCGCTAACTATGCCTTCAATGTTGAATCAATCATCCTTCCACCCGGTGCGGTAGTAATGATCTTAGGCGCAAATGTAAGCTGTCGGAAAGTGACCGGAAGCTTCGAAAAGTGATTTTTTTTAGCAAAGTCACTGACAACGGTTGTCCAAGTTTCGTAGCTAAAGATAGGGCTGGCAAAATATGATGTCTTTTTTCGGGGGTGGGGTGGGATGCAATCATAATTATTTATCCGTCACCTCATTTGGGTGCCTCGGACCGCTCCGAAGGAAGTGAGAGTAGACGAGAACGAAGAACGGCGATGGAGACAGCGCAACAGGGAATAGCAAACATAGTTATAGTTATGTATATAAGGTAAGGTATTTATAGTCATATTGCAATAAGATGTCAATTATAGTTCAGAATTTGGATTATTTCGCTCACGGTATCGAGCAACTACGCTCAGAATGATACATTGGTGCATGTTGATGCATTATATCTGTGCTTCTCACAAGTCACTACCCTTGACAGCAAATCCACTCTTCCTTCTTTTCAAGTTCTCTTCCTGCGTCAGTATCTGCAGTATCTGATGGTCGTGTCTCCACAAGTTTGGTCGATCGTTGCCGAATGCTCTGTTCATTGCGATGTGATGGTGCTTCCACGTAGGAGCCAGCTTACGAAACACCGATCAAGAAGCTGCGTACTGACGAGTGTTGTAGATGGGCTTAATGACTTAAGGCAGCTGCAGAGAGGGGGGGCAAAGTAATTCGTGTTTCAGACGAAAATAGCATATTCGAACTCAGCATGCAAAATCACATCGAATGTTTCCCGGGTATCGAAAATCTCAAGCATACACGCAATAATTGGTCTAGTGTGCGATGGCATCGCAGTTGCAGCGAAATCCACCTGTCATTGCTCTACAAATTGAGGAAAAATCTCATATGCACGGCTAGGCATGATCAAAAATGTACTGCAACATCAAAGTATCTACAGAAGAGACATTAGTCAGATATATGAAAGTTCACAACCCTATATGAAACGGGTTTGGGCCCATAGCGAAAACACTGACGGGAGGGTGCTGGCATCCATCCTCATCCCATCTTAGTAGGCAGCGTTTCAGATGTTGAGCTGTGTTGTAAGGGCTGCTGCAATATCAGGTGTCTAAGGCTGATGCCCTCCGAACGCCGGGAACGCTTGCATGTCGTACGTAGGTAAGCTGAACATAAATGGATCGAGCGATCGCCATGTCGCACCTCGCGCCATGTGGGACGTGCCAGTGTCGCTAATCCCACCGTCACTTCACGGTCATTGCGTCATTTCGCCAGTGGATTCGGTCGCTTCGGACGTTTTGGCCAAACTCCGCCGGTAGTTTCGGCACTGGGCCGGCCGTGCGCCAGCGCCGCAGGGGATTCGCTCACGGCTGTCGCTGATGCAGTGTTGCTCCGTAACCTGCAGCAGCTTCTTCTGCTACGCCTGGCAGCGCTCTATGCCGCGCTGGCGCGGCCGAGACGGGGCTCGCTGCCACCATCGCGCCACGGTCACATGACCAAAGCGTGGCTGGGCCAGTAACTGGCTGGCCGCCACCTTCCTCTGCCTGGGCGAGGGCGAGCTGGCGAGACGTTCGGCCGCTGGGTGGCGCTCGTCGGCGTCGACGAAGCAAAAGTAATTACATTCATGGTCGGAATCACACGCTCGGGCCACATCGGCGCCGCAACGAGTGCGGGAAATGTCGAGAATGGGGGTCGCGGGAAGCGGAAGGAGCGAAAACGAGGCTTTCGCATCGGCGGAGAATGCAGGCGATGAGTGGCAACACGATCCGGGAGTTGCCAAGTGAGAGGGGAAGAGTGCGGTGGTGACCGAGAGGGAACAATGGCTTACTACGTGTCACATATATCTACATTGGCAAGGAAGAAGATCGAGATGTCGAAGCTGGTGTGATAAGGAGAGGCGGTCAACACCAGTGTTGCATATCACATTTGACTGAATTTCCATTAATTTCCTGGTGCATAATTGTCTGATAACACATAAATCTCCATTATTAAACTATATATGGTTATACACTACAAATGACCTTCTGACCATAATCACATTACGATCCAGAATGTGTGATTCAGCTAGAAAAAAGAAGAAATATCAACGCAAGGTATCTACTCAGAAAAAAGAACAAAAGCATCAAAATGCAATCCAGCAGACACGAAGTGCGCGATGCCATCGTGGAAGCACAGTGTTGTTCCATGTCAAGCACGCAACCGACACTGTAGTCATATTGGGTATTCCTTTTAACGGACATTCAGCAGGGATTCCGATCTAGGAGATCTTGTTTAACTAATCTGCTGGAGTTCATGGAGTATGTAACTAGAAAAGCAGACAAGCAAAGCAGGATAGATGTCGTGGACTTATATTTGGGCCTACATTTTACATTTTGATGAAGTTCCACACAAGCGTCTAATTCATCAACTAGAGCAGGTTGGGACCGATGGAAAAGGCTGGACTGAAACGTGCCTATGGAGACGGAGACAAAGGGAACTGTTAAATGGATGTAAAACTGAATGGAAATGATGTTTTGAGTGGCATACAAAAATAGACTCGTGGCTATTACAGGGCATTGTCGAGTTTCCAAACGAAGGTATGAAATTACATAGCATTAAAGGTAAGGTATTAGAACAAAGTAAATATGGGCTGTCACAAGCGCAGATGTGAACATGCAACAATTGGTCATACCAGCGCCACGGTCAGAGTCAGCAGGTACCATCAGACGTCAGCAGGTACCATCAGAAGTCAGCAGGTACCATCAGAAGTCAGCAGGTACCATCAGAAGTCAGCAGGTACCATCAGAAGTCAGCAGGTACCATCAGAAGTCAGCAGGTACCATCAGAAGTCAGCAGGTACCATCAGAAGTCAGCAGGTACCATCAGAAGTTACCAGGTACCATCAGAAGTTACCAGGTACCATCAGAAGTTACCAGGTACCATCAGAAGCCAGCAGGTACCATCAGAAGTTACCAGGTACCATCAGAAGTCAGCAGGTACCATCAGAAGTCAGCAGGTACCATCAGAAGTTACCAGGTACCATCAGAAGTTACCAGGTACCATCAGACGTCAGCAGGTACCATCAGAAGTTACCAGGTACCATCAGAAGTCAGCAGGTACCATCAGAAGTCAGCAGGTACCATCAGATGTCAGCAGGTACCATCAGAAGTCAGCAGGTACCATCAGAAGTCAGCAGGTACCATCAGAAGTCAGCAGGTACCATCAGAAGTCAGCAGGTACCATCAGAAGTCAGCAGGTACCATCAGAAGTCAGCAGGTACCATCAGAAGTCAGCAGGTACCATCAGAAGTTACCAGGTACCATCAGAAGTCAGCAGGTACCATCAGAAGTCAGCAGGTACCATCAGAAGACAGCAGGTACGATTATAGCAGTCAGTCCTATCTCGCGCACAAACGCTGCCTATGGCGGCCGCTGAGCAGGACAGCCGACGGTCGTTTCAGCTCGTGCAACAGCTCATTATACAGGGCAGGGCCTCGAAAGCAAACACGGCGCCTACCCGTCTCTGTCCGCGATCTGAGGACGTATATGTCTCGGTCCTGGCGGGTGTGGCGGTCGCGGTGTTCGGCTTCTGTGATAATGGCACCGGCTAACGAAGCCGGTCCTACAGACAGCGCACGTCGTGAAGCAGGCACAGCGTGCTGCATGACACAAAGCTATCCGCGCTGATCCAGCCAAGACGCTCTAACAAATCCGTGACATGGTCAAATATAGTTCTTTTGAAAATAATTGCTGCAAAGTAGTTCATTTTTTTCATCCGAAACGTTCTTTTGGATAATATTACTGTACACCGATATGCAATACCGTATCTGAGAAACGACCAAGGCGTTGAAGAGCACCAGGGTGACAGCTGGTGACAGGTAGCCTCTGAGCCGGCCAAAGTTTCGAGGCATTGTCTGGAAATGTTAGAAACATGCCACTCCAAGCAGAGAGTGCGATCAAAGGTGGGTCCTGGGTTTTTTACTTTAAAACAGGGGAACAAATGTTCATCGTGAAACGTTACCGTGTACCTGGAAAGACTGCGTACATCTTGCCAGCTGCCAAAAACCATGAGCTGGGTTTTCTCCGCATTTCCTTTTAGACCGTTTCCGCGAAACCAAATGACAAGGGATGTCAGAATGTGTTCCAACTCAGCAACAACACTTTGGATGCGGGTTTTGTTTTCAGCGACCACGCCTTTTGCGTCATCTGCATAATGGATGACTGCTGCGTCTTCAACGAACATACTGAAGTCGCTGGCGAAGACGCAGTAGAACAATGGGCTGAGATATGAGTCTTGAACTATAATGTTGCTAGGAAGTGCACATATTTTATGCTGCGATCCAGATTGTCAGTGAGGCTGACACTTTGGGTACGGTTTTGGAGATAGGCTGAAAACCATAAGGAGCGGATGCCGTGCAGTCTTAATTCGGTCAAGAGTTTTGAATGGTCCATCACATCAAGATGTTTGCTCAAGTCTAGAAGGCTGTAGTGAGATTGCATGTGAGGTGGCACTGGTACTAGCCCCAGGATGCCGGCAGATGAGTCATCCAGTGCGGCGACCTCGTGATCTGGACGGGTCGGCCGGATACGTAGCGTGGTGGGGGTGTGCGGGATGGACCAATCAGCGATCGGGGGTGTCGGAAAGGCTGGAACGGTGTCGAGTTGACCTGGAGGGGTGTGGATGTGCGGGGGCAGTCTGGTCACCGCCGATCGCTGAAGAATACACGGTGAATAAGAATACACGGTGAAGAATACACATCAAGGTTTTCTCTTCGTGAACTATAAAGGCAAATGAGGGGTATCTCACCACGACCAAAGGCCGATAGGATGTGGTCGCATATGGATGTCAGCGCGGTCTCCGCTGAGTGTCCGCGGCGGGAAACCTTGCTGGGTGGCAGGCAGGAGATGGCTGTTGGATAGGTAGACGTAAAGCTGCTTATAGACTGCACGCTCCACAATTTGGCAATGACCGGGACAATAGAGGTGGACCAGTAGTTAGATGGGCTGGTAGGACCACCGGATTTAAAAGTAGGATAAACTAAGGCGCGCTTCCAGAAAATTGGGAAGTGGGCAGAGGCGAGGTTCGAGTTGACAAAATACAGAAGCACACTGCCAACGATGTCAAAGCTCAGCCGGATCATACCCACGCTGATGCCGTCCCCACCGCAAGAGAACGAGCTGTTCATGCCGAACAAAATAGCACGTAGCTCGGAGAGGGACAGTGGTACCAGGCAGAATGCACAGGCACGTAGCTCGGAGAGGGACAGCGGCACCAGGCAGAATGCACAGGCACATAGTCATGACAAGTGACAGGCCAGGCTCGATGAAGTACTCTAACCAGCAACCTCGCCAGTAATGCGTGGTCCAACACTTCGAAAATAATCTCAGCTGATCAGGCGTCGCCTCGGGAGCCTTTTGATAACCCTTGGCATCGCCTATGGTGGACCGGATGCACCGCAACATGCCCCTCGTCCGTCTCCTGGATGCGCCTCTGTAGGTCGTCAGGAGTGTCGCATCGAGTGGCGGCAAACACCTGTCTGTTGAGCCTTCTATACACGGCAGAGGCGTGGCCTCAGAAACGCAGCGCCGCCCCATGGCGAGCCATGAGATCTCGAACTACGTCAGACAGAACTGTGTTGTTAGGGTTCCGCAGGCGCATCCGCCTCACTGAAGCGTTTCGGTGAAAAATAGGTACAAGCGACTCAGGGAGGCGTTCCACTTCAACGAAACCGTCTGCAAATAAAATACCCTCCACCAATCCATATAAATTAGGTCACGATTCAAAGCAATTTCGTCAACCCGGGACAAGCTACCAAGGGGCATGGTGTACGGTGTACAGGAATATAAGTTAGTGCTACAGGGCTCTATTCTAGGTATGTTTCTCTCTATCATCTGTGTGAACAGGATTGTGGTAGGGTTGAGATATACGGTGTTCATATTTGTTGGTGACATCAGGCTGGTAGGAGTGGCTAGCAGTAGTGATAAATGTAGTAAAATTTAATTAGAATTGGAGGACCAAAGAGTTGTCTGATCAATCGCAGATAGTTTTCAACTGTGAATAGTGTCAGGTTATGCTTATGGGTGTCTAGTGGTAAGACATTCGGATATTCGGATGTAGGGAGTAGCATGCAAAGCGACATCAATCGCATGACAGTCATTTCCATTTATGACAACATTCCATTTGACCAAGTTTGGTTCCATTAGCCTGTCATGATGACCTCGGCGACCTAACATGACTTTTAAATTATATAGCATAACAATATGCATCACATAAGTCGCTAGTCTTGTCAAGAACACTTCCCTTTTGCCAACATACGGGAAGCGCATCAGCGCCGATTTTTGTAGCCTGTCGCTGCGATTTGTTCCCAAAATTCAAGGGCCCATAACTTAAAAACGTTTCAGCCGATTTTCATTTGTCTTGCTTTAAGCAATGCACCGGACAGGTCTAAGCAGGTACGGAAAAAATGGCGTATATCGGCCAGTACAATATGGAGTTTTGTACGACAAATACGAGGGGTGGGCGGATTTCGCCCTCCACTCCTCCAGGGGGTTTGTTAACCTGTCATGAACTTGACCTGACTTGACCTCGGTGACCTGACATGACTTTATAAGAATGTAGCATAACAATATACATCAAACGAGTCGCTAGTGTTGCCAAGAACACTTCATTTTTGGGAATATGCGGGAAGCGCATCAGTTACGATATTTGTGGTCTGACGCTGATTTTTTAAAAAAATAACTTTACCGACCCCTAACTCGAAGGATCTTCGGTCGATTTTAGTTTGTCTTACTTTAAACAACGTGTTGTTCATTTCTAAGCAGGTACACGAACAATGGTGTATATTCGTCGGTACAATTGTGAATTGTCTACGAAAAACCGGAGGGGTGGGCGGATTTCGCCACCCCCTTCCAGGGCGCGTGTTAAGTTGAAAATTTCCAAGTGTGACTTCTTGCGTCAGAAATTGAATTACCTTGGACATGTTGTTTCCAATGAAGGAATATCGGTAAATCCAGAGAAAGTTCAAGTCGTACAATCAATGCCAATTCCAACTACGGTCCGCCAGGTCAGAAGCTTTCTTGGTATGGCTTCCCATTACCGAAAGTACGTTCCAGAATTCAGCAAAATCGCAAGACCCCTAACGGCCATGACAAAGAAAATGTAAAATGTAAATGGACCCCCAAAGCGCAACAGGCATGTGACTCGTTGGAGCATAGCTTAGTTACAGCCCCAGTGTTGGTTTTTCCAGACATCTCCAAGCCTTTCAAATTGTGTACCGATGCATCCCGGTACGCCCTAGAAGCTGTGCTTACCCAAGAGCAGGACGATCAGGACCGAGTCATAAACTCCGTCCTATTGTAGTAGTAACACGGTAGACGGTATACACAGACAGGAACACGGTAGCCGGTATACACAGACCACAATGCGTTGAAACACCTGTTCACGAGTGAAATGAAGAAAAAAAACAGTGCATACAACGTTGGGCTATCATGTTAGGCGAATACGGCTGCAAAATTGAATACATTTCAGGACCTCAAAACTGCACTGCCGATGTAATGTCAGGTCTCGCGAATGCGCCCAAAGACCGAGACCTAGCAGACAATTAACACTTAGATTGGGAAGGCTCAGATGAAGAAGTTAACGTAGTGGACAAGGCATACCAGTCAGAATCCGATTCGGAAAATGAGGACATGATGCCCGCCAAGACGAACGACACAAACCCCACCTTGCCTAGCCTACCCGACCTCAGAATAG
>JAOTOL010000919.1:72500-167576 GCA_034440575.1 Imbricaverruca yamaguchii
GGACAGTGCGGGGTGGTTATCCCGGACAGTGCGGGGTCGTAGTCCTGGACAGTGCGGGGTCGTAGTCCTGGACAGTGCGGGGTGGTAGTCCCGGACAGTGTGGGGTGGTTATCCCGGACAGTGCGGGGTCGTAGTCCTGGACAGTGCGGGATGGTAGTCCCGGACAGTGCGGGATGGTAGTCCCGGACAGTGCGGGGTGGTTATCCCGGACAGTGCGGGATGGTAGTCCCGGACAGTGCGGGGTGGTAGTCCCGGACAGTGCGGGGTCGTAGTCCCGGACAGTACGGGGTGGTAGTCCCGGACAGTGCGGGGTGGTAGTCCTGGACAGTGCGGGGTTGTAGTCCCGGACAGTGCGGGGTCGTAGTCCCGGACAGTACGGGGTGGTAGTCCCGGACAGTGCGGGGTGGTAGTCCTGGACAGTGCGGGGTGGTTATCCCGGACAGTGCGGGGTTGTAGTCCCGGACAGTGCCGGGTGGTAGTCCCGGAAAGTGCGGGGTGGTTATCCCGGAGAGTGTGGGGTGGTAGTCTCGGACAGTGCGGGGTGGTAGTCCCGGACAGTGCGGGGTGGTAGTCCCGGACAGTGCGGGGTGGTAGTCCTGGACAGTGCGGGGTGGTTATCCCGGACAGTGCGGGGTCGTAGTCCCGGACAGTGCGGGGTGGTAGTCCTGGACAGTGCGGGGTGGTTATCCCGGACAGTGCGGGGTTGTAGTCCCGGACAGTGCCGGGTGGTAGTCCCGGAAAGTGCGGGGTGGTTATCCCGGAGAGTGTGGGGTGGTAGTCTCGGACAGTGCGGGGTGGTAGTCCCGGACAGTGCGGGGTGGTAGTCCCGGACAGTGCGGGGTGGTAGTCCTGGACAGTGCGGGGTGGTTATCCCGGACAGTGCGGGGTCGTAGTCCCGGACAGTGCGGGGTGGTAGTCCTGGACAGTGCGGGGTGGTTATCCCGGACAGTGCGGGGTTGTAGTCCCGGACAGTGCCGGGTGGTAGTCCCGGAAAGTGCGGGGTGGTTATCCCGGAGAGTGTGGGGTGGTAGTCCCGGAAAGTGCGGGGTGGTTATCCCGGAGAGTGTGGGGTGGTAGTCCCGGAAAGTGCGGGGTGGTTATCCCGGAGAGTGTGGGGTGGTAGTCCTGGACAGTGCGGGGTGGTTATCCCGGACAGTGCGGGGTTGTAGTCCCGGACAGTGCGGGGTCGTAGTCCCGGACAGTACGGGGTGGTAGTCCCGGAAAGTGCGGGGTGGTTATCCCGGAGAGTGTGGGGTGGTAGTCTCGGACAGTGCGGGGTGGTAGTCCTGGACAGTGCGGGGTGGTTATCCCGGACAGTGCGGGGTTGTAGTCCCGGACAGTGCCGGGTGGTAGTCCCGGAAAGTGCGGGGTGGTTATCCCGGAGAGTGTGGGGTGGTAGTCTCGGACAGTGCGGGGCTGTAGTCAGCAACTTCTTGTTAATGCACATCACAGCAGAAATGAGGATGCCGAGCAGTGGTGGTGACCGGCCAAACGCAGGTATTTATTTGTGGATGAATGCGTGCGTCGCACGAATTACGTTCTCGTTTAGCGGCGTTTACGCAAGGCTCCATTGAGTTGAAGAGTGAAGTGAACACACTGGGTAATCGCTTTCTTGGTATCCGGAGTACCATTTCCAAGGTGATGAATTTTGCTATACATAGTTCACTGGAAGTTGCCAATCAGGCTTACAATTAAATGGCTTCAAAACGAGCCCAACTGCGCAGGCAGTTATTTGCTAGCAACAACTTATATTTATGTACCAGCGGCGGCACGCGTGGACTCACCAGCAGCTGCCATAGTCAGCAAACATCACCAGCAGCTGACATAGTCAGCACACATAACCACCATCTGCCATAGTCAGCACACATCACCAGCAGCTGCCATAGTCAGCACACATCACCAGCAGCTGCCATAGTCAGCACACATCACCAGCAGCTGCCATAGTCAGCACACATCACCAGCAGCTGCCATAGTCAGCACACATCACCGGCAGCTGCCATAGTCAGCACACATCACTAGCAGCTGCCATAGTCAGCACACATTACCAGCAGCTGCCATAGTCAGCACACATCACCAGCAGCTGCCATAGTCAGCACACATCACCAGCAGTTGCCATAGTCAGCACACATCACCAGCAGCTGCCATAGTCAGCACACATCACTAGCAGCTGCCATAGTCAGCACACATCACCAGCAGCTGCCATAGTCAGCACACATCACCACCAGCTACCATAGTCAGCACACATCACCAGCAGCTGTCATAGTCAGCACACATAACCACCAGCTGCCATAGTCAGCACACATCACCAGCAGCTGCCATAGTCAGCACACATCACCAGCAGCTGCCATAGTCAGCACACATCACCAGCAGCTGCCATAGTCAGCACACATCACCAGCAGCTGCCATAGTCAGCACACATCACAAGCAGCTGCCATAGTCAGCATACATCACCAGCAGCTGCCATAGTCAGCACACATCACAAGCAGCTGCCATAGTCAGCACACATCACAAGCAGCTGCCATAGTCAGCACACATCACAAGCAGCTGCCATAGTCAGCACACATCACTAGCAGCTGCCATAGTCAGCACACATCACAAGCAGCTGCCATAGTCAGCACACATCACAAGCAGCTGCCATAGTCAGCATACATCACCAGCAGCTGCCATAGTCAGCACACATCACAAGCAGCTGCCATAGTCAGCACACATCACCAGCAGCTGCCATAGTCAGCACACATCACCAGCAGCTGCCATAGTCAGCACACATCACCAGCAGCTGCCATAGTCAGCACACATCACTAGCAGCTGCCATAGTCAGCACACATCACTAGCAGCTGCCATAGTCAGCACACATCACCAGCAGCTGCCATAGTCAGCACACATCACCAGCAGCTGCCATAGTCAGCACACATCACTAGCAGCTGCCATAGTCAGCACACATAACCACCAGCTGCCATAGTCAGCACACATCACCAGCAGCTGCCATAGTCAGCACTCATCACCAGCAGCTGCCATAGTCAGCACAAATATCTGCAGCTGCCATAGTCGGCACACATCTCTGCAGCTGGATGTGTACAGAGCGGCAGACATGCTACACGAGGCTGCGTGCTGAGGTTCGGTGCCTGTACTGCCGGCGGTTGTGGCAGCTGGAGGTGTACCCAGCTGCGCGCTGAGGTTCCGTGCCTGTACTGCCGGTGGTTGTGGCAGCTGTAGGTGTACCCAGCTGCATGCTGAGGTTCGGTGCCTGTACTGCCGGTGGTTGTGGCAGCTGGAGGTGTACCCAGCTGCATGCTGAGGTTCGGTGCCTGTACCGCCGGTGGTTGTGGCAGCTGTAGGTGTACCCATGTACATATCCTCCGGGCGCTTGTGGCAGCCCACGGTAGCCTTGTCTGATTTTCCACCGAACATTAGTCTGATAACCATACTACTAATCACGACTTGCTCTGCTGCTAAAACTTGATCCGGAGGTCCCCCGGGACCCCTCCACCCTAGGCGAAGTGGAGAAGGGAATTTTGAGGATGGAACATAGGTATATATCCTTGACGTTTCCATTTCCTGCAGTGCTCCATTCTAGCATACCATGTTCGGCCCTGATATCGAAATATTTTCACCCGAGTAACTTGACATTACTAGTCGCCCCGAGATAATAAAATAGTCCACACTCAATTAACCTCGCTGCGCTATTCCTTTGGAATCCCCAGAATCCGTCGATCGGTCGCACATATGTGAAGAGCGCAAAATATATCACCATCTTGGCTCTGGTTGCAACTTCTGCATCAGTATCACGCTGATACTCGCGGGGCCGGAGGAGCGACTTTGGAGACCAGCCACTCTTCACTCTCATCAGGCTTTCCTGGAAGCTGGCCGAATGAGTAAACCCAAGGAAAAAGACTTTCAGTACCTTCTTATACATCTTTTTTTTTGCATATATCTTACCAATTACAGGCGAAGATTGTTAAAAATAATGGACTTGGGACGGGTCTAAGGTGATGACATTCAGACGAAGATCGTCAAAAATAATGGACTTGGGACGGGTCTAAGGTAATAACGTTCAGGAATTGTCAGCGTGTCGCCATTCGGAATAGTCGCAACATGCGAACGCTAAGCAAAGAGCATGCTGTTCCTTCATGAAGACGAACAGCTCTGCTATTTCACAATTTCAACAGCACGTTAACTGATCTCACATAAGATGAATTCCAGCGCTATTTTACCGCATTTGGGGCCAAAATGTAATTTCTGGTGATGTTTTCATTTCTGGTGATGTTTTCATTTCTGGTGATGTTTTCACTTCTGGTGATGTTTTCATTTCTGGTGATGTTTTCATTTCTGGTGATGTTTTCACTTCTGGTGATGCTTTCATATTAAAAATGCCGAACGGCATGCGATACGCATTCTAGTTTGAAATATGTACAATGGCATCAGGCCGATACTGGGTTAATGCATATTCCACACGGGGCATCTTACGCAGTGTTCTTACTCCTCATGGATTCATATCTGAATTCGGCTTCAGTGCCGCTTAAGTCGTGCGATATGACATTGGATTGTCAATCAAAAACCGGAAATGGCCTGGCATCATGGAGTGGGACATTATTTCACAGGTTTTGACATTTCCATGCGATTATTTTTCAAGCTGTGGGCGTTTAAGTCAATGCTGACTTGATCGCCTCATCACTTTATGCATTGGCCTCCAGCATGACCTAAAGTCAGATCATGAGGTCCGTAGGATAGAGAACAGCTGTCGTCCGCAGGACAGAGAACAGCTGTCGTCCGCGGGGCGGAGAACAGCTGTCGGCCGCTAGATAGAGAGCAACTGTAGTCTGTGGGCAGTTCGTGGCGGTAGGCGCAGTGAGAAACAATTTAGCAGGGCTGGCGGGTGAACTCTGGCCGCCCCAAAAAAAAGTTTTCACCAGACACGACATCGTGCTGTATTTTCCGCGCCCAAAGTGAGATCAGGTTGAGTGCTGATCAAGGCATCCATATGAAATGTTATTCGGAGAGTCGGACATGCGACTTTGCAGTTGGATAAAACTGTTATGTTCGAATTGATCGACCCGTGTCGTGTGCGTTTTGACAGCACCCATGCAAATGCTGTTGCGGCACTCGATATTGACCTCACGTGGGCGTATTAGGCCGCCGGCAGGACGCCGCGGCTGAATCTGGTCCTGCCACCGACAGTCTAGACGGAGAGCATGACCACCCCTAAGCCTCCGCTGGCGCAGCTGACTATACTGGCCACGTGTGTGGAGTGAGCTTCCTGTCAACTATCACGTCGAGATCCCTTGTCACGTCGACATCTTCAAGTTCCTCCTCGTCTATGTGGTAGCGGGTTTGGACGGGTGCGTGGCTGATGCTCATCGGAGGACATTTGCATCTCGAAGGATTTATGTTGTGGCCTCATGTGACGCACCAGGATCTGAGGAAATTCAAGTCGCCATGAAGGTCGGCACCGTTAGCGGGACCTCTAGCTTTGCGGTATATTTTTATGTCGTCAGGGTACAGGCAGTTGGACTTGTTCTCATGTGGCAAATCATTGACGAACATTGAAAAAAATTAGCTCGCGCCCTGGAGGGCCTCTGAAAATTACGCGCACTGGAGGGGGCGGATCCCACCGCCCTCTCTTCTTGCCAATATACGGGAAGCGCATGAGCGACGATTTTTTGTGGCGTGGCGCTTAGAGATTGTTTTGAATTTAACGACCCCTAACTCGAAAAATGTTGGGCAGATTTTAGTTTTTCTTGCTTTAAACAATACGTCTGTCATTTCTAAGCAGGTGCACAAATAATGGCGTATATCGCTTGGTAGAATCTGGAGTTATGTACGAAAAATCGGAGGGGTGTGCGGATTTTTCTCCTCCCCCACCCCTCCAGGGCGCGTGTTAATGGAGAAAGCAGTCCTCCCTCTGGGACACCGGAAGTAACAGGTTTCCAATGTGGTGTCTTAACATCCACGACGGAGTTCTGGTGTGTATGGTATGAGATCAACCAACGTAGGGTCCAATTTTAAACTTTAAACGAGGTTTTCAGCTGAATAATGCCACGATTGTTAACAGTTTGGAATACTTAGGCGGGCAAATATGAGTGAGTAAATGAATTATAACAGCCTGCCACCGTGTGGTGATACCGGCTGTTTACGTCGTTAAAGTCGGTTGGAGGCCGTGGTCAGGACGGTTCCTGGTAGTAGTTGGGGGAGGGGCTTGGGGGTCACCGCGTTTGGTGTTAACATACTTGGTTGTCATGTCATGCACTGGTATTTCTTTCTTTCATTCTTTTTTTCTTTCACCTGGTTTCTTTGTGTTTTTTCGGTTCTTTTTGCACTTGTATTGTTGTTGTTTTGTTTTCGTCTACTTGCTTTTTACGTTTGTTTAAGGTTCTGGTGTCGGCTTGGCACCAGCCTGTACCGATTTAAAAAAGTACATGTCATGGGCAGAGTTGGGAGAGACTGGGTTGAGGAGTTGTTCGGATGTTTGTTCCTATGCTGTCTATTGTAGAGTGGATTTGCTACGTGTTCTGTTTTTCATGGTTGTTGTGGTTGGTTTGTTAGTGGATGTAGTGCTTGGTTTGTTGGTTGCTCGTGTTGTCGGTGCTTGGGTGGTCTGTGGAGTGGTTCCTACGTGTCTGAGCTAATGTCTTCTTCCTCTGAGTCTGTTATTGGTCCGTAGTGAAGGGGGAGTTTGCGTCGTGCAGGTGGTGCTTCGGGTGTGTCTGGAGGAAGTGATAGTGGTGGTGGTTTGTGTGCTTCGCGGTGTGGTAGGAGGAGAGGTGCCTGTGCTTGTGCCGTGAATTTTGTTGTGGGTTCTGGCCGAATGACTATTGTAGGGTTCGTTTGGGTTTCCTGAGGGGTGACTGTAGGGTGAGTGTGTGTCTGCGTGGACCGGGCGGAGAGCAGCGGGTACTGCTCGTCACCCCACTCTCGTGCCCGCGATGGGGCTATGCCCTCGATGTGGATAAGTCAGAGGATGCCTTTCTCCTTCCTCCACCGAGGACAAGCCCCGTTCCGGGAGCCGTGGTCCCCGCCGCAGCCCACACATTTTCTTATCCCACTATTGCACTCGTTAGCATTGTGTGGTTCGGCGCAGAGGACACATGTGGGGTTTGTGTGTTTGCAGCCCCCCTCGTGTGGCCATATCCTTGACAAAAGTAACAGCGACGAGGTAGGGGTGCGCGTTGTCTTACTTTGTATGTGATATAACCAGCTGTGACATGTGTGGGGTGTTGTTTGGATGTGAAAGTCAGGATGAGAATGTGAGTGTTTGGTTTGTTTGTGGGGGGGGGGAGGGGGCCGGTACACCAAGGAGATCCCCTGGCTCGCAAGCCTGCGAGCCAATCTCTCCTCAGGCATCCATTCCAACTCCCATGCGTGTATTATCCCCTGATATGTGCTGCGGTGTGTGTCTGGTGTTGTGGTGACCTGTGTGTTTAAGAGGTGTGTGATGTGCTCTAAGATGTTTGCGTCCGTGGTGTTGCAGGCCTGGATCAAGAGCTCCCCAGATTTTAGAGGGCGTGCGTGTAGGGGAGCCTGTGTCTGACGGGTGATTTCAGCCTCCACCTTCCAAGGGTCGAGGCTGGTCATAGGCCGACCTTCGACCCGGCGGCAGACGTAGAAATCACCCGTCGGTTTGTCTGTTGTGGTGTAAGGCATGGTGCGTAGGAGTGTTCAGTGTGGGTCTTGGGTTTGGTGGCGGAGCAGGAGAGAAAGGAGAAGACTTTACAAATATCGGCGGTATTGGGGGGACGGGGGTTGGCGGCACCGCCGAACCAACCTGAAGTGAAGTTGCAGATCCAGCAAAGATGATAGTCCAAGGCAGAGATGATAGAGATGGCAGTGTAGGGTAGAGCTGAGAGTCCTTGGTGCAGAATAGACGGGATGGTGGCAGCTGGTGGAGCGGCTTTTGGTCGTTGTCCTCCGTGGCTTGGTGTCCTTGTCGCTGGACAGCTGGGGTTGGCGCGGCTCGACCGCCGTTTTTGTTCCCCCATGCTGGTGCACGTAGGCAATGACCTTGCTGTTACTCCTGTGGCGCCGAAGCCTCTTGTTGGTGTTTGGCCTCGCGACACACTAGGCTGCTGGTCAAAGTTCAATCTGGTTTTTCGAGATGCAAAGGAGTCTGGCGTTCTTCGCTTGGTTGGTTGGTTACGAGAAAATCTGATGGGGCGAATATTCCCTGTAGATTGAAAGTATCTGATATCCGTCCAATATGGGCTCCCACGTATGAGTCATGTGCACCGCCCACAAGACCTGCTGGGTAGGACACCGTGCACCGAGAACAGCTGAGCAGCACACCGAGAACAGCTGCCGGAACAGATGCTCCAAAACACATGGCTCGGGTATTTTTCCGATCGGTGGCATCAGAGACGCAGAAGTGCATCCGATGCAAGTTTCCTACCCCTCCCCCCTCTTTATGTATAGGGACTATGCTGTTAGGCATCTTTCAAACGCTTTGGAATACACCTTGCTGTAGGCTGTAAGAAGTAATTGAGCAGCTTAGTTAGAGGCATATCCAGCTCGTCGTGGCACTTCTTAACGATGCGGCCATTGACATTGTCAGGCCTGCAGGTCATATTCGACTGAACCATCTTTAATGCCCCGTTGACAGCATTAGCGGAGATGACAACATCAGACAGAACATCCACGGAGTACACCGGCGCAGGAGGAAATTCACTGCGGACGCTGGGATCGGAGAATTTCGCCTGAAGTGCGTCGTTTCTAAACCGTTGGAAGTGGGTCGTCAAATACCGCAGCACACTTGGCGTTATCTGATACAAAATCACCATTATTGGTAACATAATATCTGGGAACGTAATTTGTATTCTTCAAAAGTGATATGCGGGGAAAGTGGAGCTTGATCTTACTTAATCCGTGCAGTCTCGGGGGATCTTCCTACACCCCTCACTCTAAAGCGTTCTGCGCATAGTGAAGAAAAACGGCACGATGCCACGTGCCGAAAATGGGAATAGCTTTCCCGACATCCATTTGACATGTGTGATAATTTTTGTATCAAATCATTCACCGTCACCGAGTTCATCAAGGTTAAACGAGGTCACTTCCAAAAATGTCAACCAGTCTTCAAGCGTTAATGGGTAAAGTTTTTTTCAGTGCAACTTTTAGCGTTTACTTATGCTTATGAACACGTCAAAACGCAGCAGAGAAATTGTTGAATTATGAACGTTTTCATGACATTTTTGCCATAATTCCCTCTTACGGATAAACTAGAAGATTCATGCAATGGTGAACAATTTGTGTGAGGTAAACAATATTCGTGTCAACTTAAAACAATGTTTCTCTGTCTGTTCTACCCATAAAGAATATACAACTTTTTGTTTAATCGGAAACGCAAAATGCTGTAACTATAAAGGGTGCGGGGTAACATGTTGGAGCCATGGTCCATGTCGCCTTCTTCTCTTTCCAACTAAATTCACTTTAAAGATATTTTCAAAATACACTCCCAAGAGCCAAAAAACATGGCTTCAATGGTGACGACTTCAATCTTGCTAATGACGACACTTTTTGTGGGGATACAATTTGGGGGGTGATTTATGGGCCCACTCATTAAGCGCTTTTCGATGACACCTCTTTCGTTTTCGTTTTTGTTTTCGTTTTTGTCGTGCGACGCTTAGCTTGGAGATTAAAGCGGTGGTACATAATGACGGTATATAATAACGGTAACTTGCAAATATATTCCAGGTAATGTTAATTGGAAGCTAGTGGAGACGTTGTGCAGATGCTTTCAAAAGCTCACCCCAACTCCTCGCCCCGCCTCCGCCGCGGTCCGGAGAAGTCGGATTTGTCGGCTGACCCGGCGAGTGTTAACAAGCGCCCTGGTGGGGGGGGGGGCGAAATCCGCCCACCCCTCCGATTTTTCGTAGATAACTCCAGATTTTACAGGCCGATATGTGCCATTGTTTGCGTACATGCTCATAAATGACCAGAGCGTTCTTTAAAGTACGAAAAGTGAAAATCGACCGAAAACATTTCGAGTTAGGGATCGTTAAATTCAAAGCATTTTGTCAGCGTCAGACCGCAAATATCGGCGATGATGCGCTTCCCATATCTTGGCAAAAAGGAAGTGTTCTTGGCAAAACTAGCGACTTGTTTGATGTACATTGCCATGCTACATTGTTTCAAAGTCATGCCAAGTTACCGAGGTCAAGTTCATGACAGGTTAACACATGCCCTGGAGGGGGATGGCGAATCCGCTAACCCCTCCGATTTTTTCGTACATAATTCCATATTGTACCGAACGATATCCGCCAGTTTTTCTGTACCGGCTTAGAAATGATCGGCGCATTGTTTAAAGCAAGACAAATGAAAATCGGCTGAAAGGTTTTCAAGTTATGGGTCGTTAAATTAAAAACAATTCGCAGCGCCAGACCACAAAAAATCGGCGCTGATGCGCTTCCAGTATATTAGCAAAAGGGAAGTGTTCTTGACAACACTAGCGACTTGTTTGATGTACATTGTTATGCTATGTCATTCAAAAGGGAGACGTATCATAACCTCCACAGGTTGTAACCTCTACGGGTCATAACCTCCACAAACTCAACACATCGCAGCGGTCGTAACATCCACAGGTCATAACCTCCACAGGTCACAACCTCCACAAGTCCGCAGCGGTCATAACCTCCACAAGTCCGTAGCGGTCATAACCTCCACAGGTCATAACCTCCACATGTTGTAATCCCCACAGGTTGCAACCTCCACAAGTACGGAGCGGTCATAACCTCCACAGGTCATAACCTCCACAACTCCGAAGCGGTCATAACCTCCACAGATTCAAGAACTACATAATTTTATAGAAGCATCATTTCAGATAGCTATCGCTAGGTAGCAGCACGGTCTAGGTATTATAGCAACAGATAGTGAATGAATGTCATGCGATTCAACGTTGGAGTACAGATAACAATATTTCTCACTATATGGCAGGATGTGTCGTTGAAAACGCTTTTTCTGTGTGCGCGCATTGTTAACTTTTCAGACGTCGGGAACCGGCCGTCGCCCCGTGGGAAGCTGATATGCGGCGCAGTGGCGGATGCAGAGTACGTACACCCTGCTCAGACCTGTTTGTATCAGATCTCATGGCTACATAAAACATCGAATACATTGTAACTCTCGCGCAATATTTACATTGTCCGCCCTGAATATGCCGACCCTGGTGACGTCATTGATCAGCTGTCTGGGGGAGGAACGGAGAAAGCGCAGCGTCTGTGGCGCGAAAGTAGACGTTTCGCGTCGCGAACCAGTCACGGTGTCGCTGATGAAAAGTTAGGGAAGCGTAAGTGGGTGATTAGACGTATAAAGTCCTGCGATAATGCAAATTTGTTGCCTAGCAGAGCACAATTTTCCATCAAAGTGAAAACAGAAGATGGTCAAGGTTCATGTTCTTCAAGAATTGGCTGAAAGCAAAAAACCTTTGCTGATTTATCATTCAGATATTTCGTGACTACAGATAGCCTGTGAAGCTCGTTGATTGCCTAGATCGGCTTTTAGTATTGTTTTCTCTGACATACATATTTTCACTTCATAAATGACTAAGTATAATTTTGCAGAGATGATACTCAGGTAGTTGAGGCTGGGGGACACGACAAAATTGAGGGGGACAAATCGTCACTTCTCAGAAATTGGGGGACATGTCCCCTCTCCAGCCCCCTCAATCGTTACACCCATGCAGCACACCAATAGTTAATCCCTGATTCCGAAGGGGGAAGTGCAAACGAAATGTCATCATAGATAAGGAATCAAATTGTGAGGCACCAAGAGTATGTAAACACTTGCATTCGTAGCGGAGTACAATCCAAGCATATATGGGAGGAAAATACAACATGCAATGTCTTCATAGCCATGACAAGGTTCTTAAAATGAATGACTATTACTTCAAGAAATTAACAACGTTTCGGATTTGATACTCAACTGCTGATATATGGTGATCAAGTCTGAAGCACAAAACGTCGGTAATGTAGTGAAACAATGTAACTTTTGAATGTGCTGTCCCAAACGATTGAGGGCGAGGGGGACATTAGTACCTTGCGGGGTGACAATAAGTGTCATACCTTTCCTAAAATATGCACCACACGACTGCTAATCGACAAGAACGTAGTTTACAAACGTCTATGAAACCTAAAGTGATCTGCCCTAAACTTTACTTCAATGACTCCTAGTTCCTCAGTTGAACACGGATCATGTTTGCGTTGGTAGATGCACACCAGCAGATGTTACGCAACACGTTCAGCAATGAAACCGACATTGGAGGGCCCTGAGCCTTAAGCCATCAGTCGGCGCGATTTTTGGTCAGGTGCATCGATTTGTAAGCCTCAATGCAATTTGTTTTAAACTCTATTCGATATATTGAGGGTCCCTTGTTGTTTTATCTAAACTGAACCATTCCGGAACTATGTGAAAGCTTTGAGGCCACGGTGTACTTTTTCAAGATCCATCCCGATTTTTTTATCGGGAGGATGGAAGCCAACGATTTTGTGGACTCTGATACGATTTTCTTAGGATGCGGCGCGATTGGTATGGAGCCCAGCAAGGTTTGTTTGAGCACTATCGCCGTTGTGGTGTCTGGCGATATTTTTTAGAGTTATACCCAGCGGCTTTGTTTTGAGATGAATGGCTCACTCAATCTGACTACAAGATACCGTCCCAGTCTCCGTAACACCGTCCTACACCCAGCCGGTTTTATCTTTTATCACAATATTTTGCAATGTTCTTTCTGCAGGGTTTTGGGAGCAAATATGACGCTTATGATTATGTAAGCACTGATGTCAGAGGATCCAAATGGCACAGTCCAGGTGACAGCTTGCGAGGCTGCCATGCAAACACATTAAATAGCCGTGAAAAATAAGAGTATGGAGACCGGGTCTAGTTGATACACGGGATGGTTGATACAACAGCATTTTCTCCAAAAGCATGAAGCCGGTTGCCATGGCTACTGTTGCACATGTTGCTACTGACACCCTCTTCTCACGGAAAAATCAAGCCCAAGTACTTTTGACCCGAGAATACAGAATGGTAAAAGTGTGACACATTTTTTAACCGAAAGTGCCTTTGCTTTGCCCTTGATTTCTAATCTGTCGCCCACTTGCTAACTTTTTAAGTGTCAGCTCATTACCATGTTCTCTCAACTTTGCGACTGTCAAATGTGTTTAAATTCGTGCTTAACATACAGCCTGTTTCAACGTTTTATGGATTGGAAATGGAACAAAATAACCATACAATTGCCTACTTTTATTAAGGCGTTTGCTAAAACTGTATCAAGGTATTTACGGAATGAACGTTTGAGCATTCCATAAATGGCATAAACCATTAGCTATGGTCAGTCAAGACTCACACCAGTATTGTTACTGTAAGCGTGAAATATGAACCTTTCAAAAGGAGCAAACTAGTACCACCTACATTCATAAAATAGTTAACATAACCTAAATTATATCAACTTAACCCATCATCAGCAACAATTTAACCCTATTGCGGAGTAAGTTGATGAACCGATAGTTGCGCCATGATTTTCTCTCTGGTGGAAAGCCCAGAGAACGCCACGAAAACAAAATATCGTGATGACACCAGGTTTAGGCTCAGCGTAGGTGCAGCAATCTCCTCGCTACCCCCCCCCAAAGTGATGAGTTATATTGAGTTTCGTCAAAATTGTATCAACTACACCAGGTTTCCCCTATCCAATCATTGCAACAATGGCGTCATTAAGGTTTGCTTCACCTCAGGCCCATCCATTGTTATGAAGACTGTAGCGAGACAGAGGAACATGAGCTTATCACACGAAGTCACCAGATAAGCACAGTAGATGTTATACCAAAGTACGCCCACAAATCCCAAAAATTAGCCAGATTTCGGCCGCTTTGTTGTAGACATCGGGTACGTTTGAAACATTTTTACCAACTGTAAAAATAAAGCATCTATTTGGAAGTTGATGGGCCCCTGCCATCCCACCTTTCAAGTTGGAGAGGCAGTTTCCCATACTGGCATCACAGTATCTACAATGATGATGTCTTTCACCTCGTTAAACTTAAAAATACAAAAAGTAGTACTGATACCATATTACATCCTAAGCGATCACTACAGCTTGAATGCGTTAATTATTGCTATATTTGTTGTTAATAAGATAAAATTCAATGTTTACATGTACCTAGTTGTTCTAGTTTTTCTGACTGTGGGGAACCACTCAAATTGTCATGCTCGAACAACTTCGAATTACGCTCTCAATACAAACTAACGTGGGCATCGCTATGCCTGTTGCCGACGGTAGCACGAAATAATTGGTGATATCGCACCAGCCCCAGCATCACTTGAACTTCACCTTCCCACGAATAATTTTCATTGCCCACAGGAAAGTAGATTAAAATAATTTGTTTTTGTCTAACGCGACACGGATATGAGTCACGTTTCTGTTTTCACAGTAAATCTAAACTAAATCCGTTCCCATTGCTGGTCGGTTGGTCATTGGTTTTTACGACATATCGACCGTTGAGTCATGTAGCGTCGCCAATCTCTCACGCCGATTGGTCGCGGGCGAAGAGTAGCGACAGGTGAGACTCGAACCCACAACCTTTCGATTGTGAGACGAGCAACTTACCCCTAAGCTACTCGTCCTCATGTTCCCATTGCTAAAATCCTTCTGGGGGGGGGAGGGCAGGATTTCAGCCCGCACTGAATTCGAAGTTACTAACGTACGACAAACGTTTTCATGGGACAATAAATGCGACGCTGCGCTGTTTAAGATAGAAATTCGAATTACCGCGGCCCATGCAAACTGAGTAACTGATTTTATTAATTGGCTTACATGTTCTCCTAGCTGCATGCTGCATGCGGGCAGTATGATTTGAAGGTTAAAAAGCCATACATTTGACATATCGTTCAACACCTTGCACTATGTATATGTGTATCGACCTTAAACCAGTCAACCACGTCGGCCATTGAATAAGCCAGACCGTCCGCTGGTGTCAGTTCTCAGCAGCCCAGTCCCAAGCCTACGTGGGAAGACCACGCATCAACTACCCCTCCCCTCCCCCCAGACGACCGCACGATATAATGCCTCACCCTCGCCGTATCCAGTGACATGTGCACGTTGCCAGTGGCGTCTTCAGCTTGATCTCCAAGGATACCTCCACATGACTGACAGGGAAAAGCTGATGCGCCAACAGCGTAACAGCATACAGATCTGAAGATACTGTACATGTTGACAAAATGATGAATAGTTCAACAACTGTGTCCGCCACTGCAGTCGTCCGATTCCTAGCCTGCGTGGCCGGGCGCTCGACGTCGCAGCCCGGCTCGGCTTTCCCCGAAGAGGCGAGCTGGCCGCGATCTGAACGGCCAGCCTGCGTCTAAAGCAGAGCTGATCTAGAAACGGCTAACTAATGGCGATCTTGCAATTTCTAATGGAGCACTGAATCGGTACAAAGTAAATGCGAGTACTCCATATCAGCTCACAGTTACCTCTGGTATTATCTTCCACAATCAACAATCATAGAGATGTGTCATTTGTGAAGGTATTACTGAAGAAAAAAACACTAGGTGGTCATGAATATTGTGGAGGATCGAGGAGGGACGCTCTGACTTATTTATGTCTCCTGGTAGATCTAGAGAACCAGTGGATAAGCAGCCATATTTTGTGTCGTCGCAACAGACTAGATGACAACCGTGCCCCAGATCTCCTGTTAACGAACCAATAGGTGACTGAGCCACAGCCGAGCTCGGCACCTAGTAATATGCAGCGTGAGTGTGAATGTGTGTGTATGTATGTGTGTGTGTATGTGTGTGTGTATGTGTGTGTATATGTGTGTAGGTGTGTGTGTATGTATGTGTGTGTGCATATTTGTGCATATGTGCATTTGTGGGTTTGTGGCAAGAGGTGGGTTGATCACTAGAAGTCACTATGATCACTAGCTATCCGCTCTTCGGCGAGGGGTCACGTCGTGAAACACAAGTATCTGGGACGGCTGCCGGGCGTCCAGCGCTGAAACAAACGCTTGCGAATCCTGCAAAACTATCGTGAATTTAACGTCGGCGAACACAAGACACAAGAACAACTGAAGGCGCGGCATATACCTAACCTACATATGTATATCAAAATACAGGTCCATGTCTTCATCTACAGATGTATATACATATATATATATATATATATATATATATATATATATATATATATATATATATATATATATATATATATATATATATATATATATATATATATATATGCATACATACACTAATATCTATATCCATATATTCCTCTCCCTCTCTCCCTTCTCCCTCACTTTTTCATCTCTTGATATTTGTATCTCTTGACCTCTATATCTCTTGATCTCTGCATATCCGTATCTCTGCATCCATATTTGTGTCTAAGCCTCTCTACATCTCTGCATCTCTGTATCTCTCTTTCTCTCTATCTCTCTCTATCTCTCTCTCCCTCTCTCTCTCTCTCAGTCTCTCTCTCTCTCTCTCTCTCTCTCTCTCTCTTTCTGCATTTTCGAAGTGGTGTCCTTCGGACATTGCGAGTTCATCTAAGGTCAGAGTGACGACCCAGCGGTGCCATCGGACGTAAATAAGCCGACTTCATTTGAGCACGGTCACCCAGAGGTACCATCGAACGAACTATGAAACATCATGCGAACCTCAGCACATCTCCTCATTATATCACCCCGAAGCCAATAGACGGCACGCCACTAAGTATGACTAACCTTGGGTGTAGCTCATAATATACCGATTTCCATAATGTATTATGGTAGCATAGTTACAATAATGAAGTCTACACCTTATTACATCAACTTCAAGTGCGCGAATGCCACAAAAATTGCGTCAAAGACCCCAAACAGGTGTCGGGCCCCGGAAGGAAGTGCGTTGGAGCACGGAAAAAGATGCGCCAGGAGCCCGAAGAATCGCACCGGGGCTCACAAATATCGCGCAGGAGGCTTACAAGAATAGAAGTCGACCCCAATAAATCGCAAAGGGAGCCTATCGAGTTCACCCGAGCACCGGACAATTCAGAAGCGGTCACGAAAGAAAATTATCCTGAGGGCTTTTCTACTCTGAATGGTGCAATCCGCTGGAGAAAAAAAAACTCGTTGAGCAGCCGCAGTGGCATGCTAAAGAGGAAAATCTCCCTCCGTCCTAGCAAGGAGGGCTCCGAAGAACCCAAGAATCGCGCCGGGGTCCACAAACAAAGTTCTAGTGCAAGATACATTCGCGTCGGGGCCACCATAATTAGGGGTTTTAAATAAATACAGCGGACACGAAAAAAACTTGCTTTCGGCTCTAAAATTTGCGCCGGGGAACGCTAAAATTAGTCTGGGACTGGGGTCAGGCTAGCACAACGCGACTTGGGAACTGGCGCCAACACCCCCACCCACAAATGTCGCGCATGGGACCCAAAATTCCCGTCGGTAGTCGCGTAAGTTCTGGTCGAGGCATCAATAATTCCCTCGGGGCTCACAAAAATTGGCGTTGATGTCCCCAAATAAGCACAGCGTGGTCCCAAAGTCGCAACGCAACCCCACAATAATCAAGCCAGAACCATAAAAAATAAAGGGAGGTTCCGAAAAATAAATGTTCCGGCCAGAAAAATAACCCCTTGGTCCAAACATACCAGGAGATGCCTTAACAAATCGCATACGGCACCGAAAAACATTCCGGAGCTCGACAAATCCCGGCGGGACATAATAATACAGAAATGTCGCCTAGGGCCTGCAAAAATAAAGCCTTGGCTGGAACTTTACATACTTCAGAAAAAGTCATCAAAAACTGTCAAGCCCAGAAAACTGGCGTCGGATTCTCCCGGAACCACGCGACTGGGCCAGAAACGTCGAGACCGGATCCAAAGAAATTATACCGGGCCCGTAATATCGTGCTGAAGTCCCGCAAATATCGGAAAAACACAGCGGGACTCAAAGAGCATAACTGGAGGACGGAAATGCACCGAACGCTTCAAAGCTTTCCGAGTCTGGAAAAAAGCGTCATTGCCTTAAGACATTCTGCTGCTCTAAGTATACACACCGGAGCTAAAAATCAAGACACAACGGTCCCTCAAAGCACAGCGGGGTTTGATGTAGCATGGGGCCTCAAAAACAGGCTAGGTCCCTCAAAAATCGACATGGTCCTAGAAAAGGAATGAAAAGACAGTGCACTAAATGAACACTGCGGGGTCTGCGAAAACCCATCGATGCTTACAAATTGTCGTCGGTGCACAAAAATAAGTAACAAAACTTTACTTTTGTTTAAAAAGCCGGTATCGCATACACGTGTCGAGCCCTAAGCAAAAAATTGCTGGTGCCTTAAAACACATCCGAAGACAAAGGAAATCGGAAAGGTTAAAAAGAAAACATAACTGGAGTCTCAGTTCGGTACCCAATCTGGAAGCGTTGTTATTTAATCAGAAATGAGGTGCGTCAAAGCTAAGCGGTTATCCGGATTTCTTAGCCACTAGAAAACGTGGGAAGGAGAGAGCTAGTCACCGAAGTGAACTCAGGATGGGCCCTTGCGGCCCTAAGTCTGAATATGTTATGACTTTATGAGGTGTCGTGTGTTGTCACCTATCAGCTATTTTGCACTGCTTTGTTGGCCCTCAGTTTATGCGCTTTCATTCCGTTTCAGCCGGGTGTCACGTGATGCAGTTGTAGCATTTCCTCAAAAGTGGCAAATATTATAAAGTGCACGATGTGCACTACACAAATGTTTGAGGTGACTGTTGAGGCCCTGAGGACGAACACAATACCATGTGTTATTATTTATATTTATGCATTCGGGAATGGAGGGATGGTTTGCATGGCTGGCTTCTATAAATTGTAGGTTCCGCTTGGCGTTTGTCTTGTAGGTTGATCTTACCATGTTACTGTCCTGTTGTTTGGTTCTGAAGTTTTTTGTTGGACTATGAATGCGCCGAAAGTTCAGGGCAGATACATTGATTTCTACAATGTATTTAAATTGGGCAGTATAAGAGCTGATCTTAACTCTCACCTTGCGAACAATGCCGGGGTAGCGAAAACACTGCTTTGCCCCGTATTTAGCCGTGCTGCGGTCCCAAGTGCTGCGATAACGCCGTCTTACGGTCCCGCTGTGTTTATTTCGTGCTCCTGAAGTACACTTGTGTGGCCCTAGCACAGTTTGCGGGGCTTCGATGCAAATTCTCTGGAACACGGCATGACTTTTAGGGCCCAGACGCCGTGTTCTGGGAATCAGACGCAAGTTTTCTAAGCTGGACTCGATTTCTAGGGACCTCTTCTCAGTGTTGTAAGTCAGAATCCAGGCCTAGTTCTTCCAGGAGCACGGCCCAACATCCTAAGGCTTACAGCGTGATTTCCAGGGGCCCCGGTCCGACTTTTGTGGGGCCTTACCACGAAAATCAAAAGATTACCTTAAAAATGTTCCTAGTGAACTTCCAGGCATGGTTGAGAATTACTAAACCATGCCTATACTGTGTCGGACGAACAGTTTTCTGTGAATACTCCAACAATTCGCAACTGACGTGTAGGTGCGCAACGTTTGGATGCTGAAGTTAGGTTGCCTGGTATGATCATTTCCTCGTCATGCTGGCTTGCATGCCCAGCCTCTGAAACGTGAGGTGATGTGGTCTCTATGTATGCTCATTTTTTCAGTCGACCTTTTGTCACAAAGCACTGTAAGGCACTGCAGATGTTTCCTCACTGGTGTCCATCAACAAGGCGAGTGAATCCGCAATGGAGTCAATCACCGGGATTGTCGCCGCATTAAGTGTGGTGGTTTACTGGTGAAGCGTGCGGGCTCTTGTTGGTGAACCTGCACACCTGCAGTTCAGACCCGGCCACCCGGCGGGGGCGACGTCAGCCAGCTGACCCCCCTGCTGGTGGCGGCTTCACCACCACCTTCACCCCGCGCCAGACTGGGCGGCGGAGGACGTGTCCACCTCTGATGACGTGGCGGCCCGGGGACGCTGGGCGTGGCCACCTCTGATGACGTGGCGGCCCGGGTACGCTGGGCGTGTCCACCTCTGATGACGTGGCCACCTCTGATGACGTGGCGGCCCGGGGACTCTGGGCGTGGCCACCTCTGATGACGTGGCCACCTCTGATGACGTGGCCACCTCTGATGACGTGGCGGCCCGGGTACGCTGGGCGTGTCCACCTCTGATGACGTGGCGGCCCGGGGGCGCTGGGCGTGTCCACCTCTGACGACGTGGCGGCCCGGGTATGCTGGGCTTGGCTACCTCTGATGACGTGGCGGCCCGGAGACCCTGGACGTGTCCACCTCTGACGACGTGGCGGCCCGGGTATGCTGGGCTTGGCCACCTCTGACGACGTGGCGGCCCGGGGGCGCTGGGCGTGGCCACCTCTGATGACGTGGCGGCCCGGAGACCCTGGGCGTGGCCACCTCTGACGACGTGGCGGCCCGGGGGCGCTGGGCGTGTCCACCTCTGACGACATGGCGGCCCGGGGGCGCTGGGCGTGTCCACCTCTGACGACGTGGCGGCCCGGGGGCGCCGGGCGTGACGTGGTGGTATGAATCCATTGGTGAGTCAATTGGTGAATCCATTGTCCGTTTTTCTACCGATGCGGCGATCCACCTGAGCTGACATGGATCAGTGTCGATGGTGGCGAGGGAGGAGGAAGGGTGGACTCGAGCCTGTCAAGAAGTGCCCTTTCCACTTTGAGGGGACCCTTGACTAAACATTTGGTTGGCTCGTGGAGGTGCTCCCGGAACCTGCTTTACCAAGCTGAGTAGTCTGTTGCTGACATAATATGTGCCGAGGCGTAGTGCTCGCGCATAAGCAAACATTGCTCGGCCAGCTTTAAAGTGAAGCTTCAAAACAACTTCCAGGGTTGTTTGATCCGCAAGTGGCCAGCCCACAAGGGCAGAGCATGACCACATTGCCACTGCCAGAGACCAGCCCACAAGGGCAGAGCATGACCACATTGCCACTGCCAGAGACCAGCCCACAAGGGCAGAGCATGACCACATTGCCACTGCCAGAGACCAGCCCACAAGGGCAGAGCATGACCACATTGCCACTGCCAGAGACCAGCCCACAAGGGCAGGGGGCGTGTTGGCCCTTGGTGCGAGTTTCGATACGAACTTTGTATATTTAGATGCAACACTTTCGGCCGCACTCGGAGATGTGTTTTGATAAGAGTGTGGACGCATGCGCAGGTCCTCGTGTTCTGTCACGTACGAGGCGAAATAGTTTGCATGCGGTTAGTTTGTGATTGTGCAGTATTTTTCAGCTCTGTTCGTTGCGATGTGAGCGTCCGCAGAGTTTCTCCAGCCTCTCGAGTCCGCCCAGTGCATGCCAAAGTTTTGCAATAGATTCAACGATGTGTGCAGTCGTTCAGCGGGACAGGCTCGGGGGGGTGTGGGGGGGTGGGAGTGGCAGAGGAAAAGGAATTCGAAAGCGGGATGTTTGGCGGAAACTTGCATTCTATCGTGTTGTGTGCTCCTCTTGACTTCGCTATTGCTTACTTTGTGTTGTGATTAGTCAGCCTTGGACGATTTCTTGGTTTGGCCGCGTCAGGCAGTCTTTCGGAACCAATCGAGTAATGCCAGTGGCGGATCCAGGAACTTTGATCGTGGTGCAGCTGCTCAGCGGATGGGGTGCCATTGGCGGCCAGGTGGACCGTGCTCGGCCCCGATGAGAGTGCGCTCGTCGCTTCCTGTGGTGCTTCCGAGCCGCCGCGATGACTATGGCTGCTCTCGGGTAGCGTTAACCACACCCATCACAGATCCACCCCTGAGTGGTAATAATCTGTAGTAATAGTGTCCTCAACAAAAGTGTGGTATAACAACATAGAGACATTTGGTGCTCTTTCTTACTGAAATGGTAGCAGTGAAATGCATACGACAGTTGGGGTGCTACAGCGGGGTACATAAAAGATGAAGCTAAAATAATGGCATCCTAAAGGCGCTTTTATTTCATACAGCATACATAGTATGATAAACATACGCAAGATAAATTATGCTATGCGTATTACTTTCTGGGCACTCATGTTATATTTGCCATGACCATTAGCACCATATACGGACTTTAGATGAGGATGGTGCTCAAAAATATTGGGTGCGGAGTGTAGCATCCGAGGTAGCCCTCAAACGCCTGTTTGAACAAGGCTCGGGGAGGAGCTTGTTCTTACCATCGGGATTACCATGCCTCGGGGGCCACATGGCGTGAGAGGATCGCTAGTTTAATGTCGCTGAAGGCTGATGAATCGTGTGAACAATGCTGTGTTCGTATTTACCGATTGTGATATATAGCGACATGAACCATCTGCTTTGCGACACTCCATTAATTTTAACGATCATGGCTAGCAATATGACTTAATGCAATGATGCCATTTCGGAGAATGTCATTGAGCCATTTAGAGATTGTAGGATAGACATTCAGAGTTGTCCATTCTCAGGCACAGTTTGACTTGACCTCTGCGGGTGAACACGGTTTTCGGATTTTGGACACCAAACAATGGTATGCTTCTATAATTGTGGTACGTATATTTTGTTCACAAGATAAAGCACATGCCGGCATGTTTGTCAACATTAGGCGGTCTCACGTGTGCGCTAGCGGGAAGTACTCGTCACGTGTGCGCTAGCGGGAGGTACTCGTCACGTGTGCGCTAGCGGGAGGTACTCGTCACGTGTGCGCTAGCGGGAGGTACTCGTCACGTGTGCGCTAGCGGGAAGTACTCGTCACGTGTGCGCTAGCGGGAAGTACTCGTCACGTGTGCGCTAGCGGGAGGTACTCGTCACGTGTGCGCTAGCGGGAGGTACTCGTCACGTGTGCGCTAGCGGGAGGTACTCGTCACGTGTGCGCTAGCGGGAAGTACTCGTCACGTGTGCGCTAGCGGGAGGTACTCGTCACGTGTGCGCTAGCGGGAGGTACTCGTCACGTGTGCGCTAGCGGGAAGTACTCGTCACGTGTGCGCTAGCGGGAAGTACTCGTCACGTGTGCGCTAGCGGGAAGTACTCGTCACGTGTGCGCTAGGGGGAAGTACTCGTCACGTGTGCGCTAGCGGGAGGTACTCGTCACGTGTGCGCTAGCGGGAGGTACTCGTCACGTGTGCGCTAGCGGGAGGTACTCGTCACGTGTGCGCTATCGGGAAGTACTCGTCACGTGTGCACTAGCGGGAGGTACTCGTCACGTGTGCGCTATCGGGAAGTACTCGTCACGTGTGCACTAGCGGGAGGTAATCTTCATGACATAGTAATGTTTCATGAGTGCGCTAGCGGGAAGTACTCGTCACGATATCCTAATGGCGGAGTTAGACCATAAGAATTACGTTGACCTGAAGACTTTTAAATCGGAGATTGCAACAATTTAATATATGAATACACAGCGATGGTTCAGTTGTATAATACGACAAGTTTCTGTATTAGTAGCAGCTTGTTTATGCACAAACCCGGCAAATGCACACCAACATCCGAGCCTGGAACGTCGTCTAGCGGGACATCTGGAAGTCAGGCCAAGCGAGCCTGACTTCGGAAGAAAACTCGGTGACAACAGCTGTTTGTCGAATTCAGGGGCCTTCAAATGCAAAGTTTTCCGAGCAGTTCACCACTCTGATTAGCATCGCCAGGCATCCTCAACTTCGGTAAATGATTGGCCCTTTATGCTAGCTATAACGAATTATAATCAACGTTTCAAAATTGACGTCATTATTTGTGTTCTGATTGAATAAATCATCGTGTGCCCAAGTGTACGCCCCCCCCCCCCTGCTAAACGGATTTTCGTCCGAAGGCACCCATTCAGATATTTTCGCACGCTGTAATTCCTAAGAAATGGCTCCCCATACAAATACCACTCCCTCATGACAATTCCTGGACTCGCCCCTGATTAGTAGATTAGATAATTACAATCATCCCCATTGTCACTTCTCAAGTTTTTTTTTTTGGGATATCCGGGATCTTAATTCCATGAAGCCCACATGCCGAACACAGCACAAAGTTGGCAAAACGATGATGTAAATTATACATCAAAAGCACAATTTCAATATTTTACAAGATGTTTCTCCGTTTCTACCTGCTGATCATGAACCAGCATCATTATTTCAGTACTTTTTATCAAAATATATCAGCAACTTTTCATTTTACAACATTTCATTCCAGTGTCAAAATGCATGGGAGCGGGCAGCGCGCTCGATCTATTGCCCATATGCCACTGCTGCAGCCGGGACCGGCCGGAACAGGGCGCGGAGACTGCAGCGGCCGCAAGGTCGGCCGTCTAGTTATATATAGAGGTCAATGCCCCATCCGGAAATCCGCATCCGACAAAATGGAAAAAAAACTGTCTGGTTGGCGTTGTTCGTGCGCAGTTCGCCCATCGATCCCTCGGCTAGCAGTCTGACCCGTTTGGCGCAGTTCCCGTCACTAATCGATCCGCCAGAGGCTGACGTTCGGCTTCGTCTCGGCGCTGACGTGGGGCCCACAGCGCGACGCGGCGCTTCAACATCTAGGCCGCCCGTCCGCCGCAGTCGAATGCTCGGGAGCACAAGCGACACCAGAAGAGATGCCAACCGTGACCGCGACTATCCCGTAGAGGTTCCGCAGGAGACACCAGAAGAGATGCCAATCGTGACCCGATTGGCATCTGTGGCAAGCGCCACGTTAGCGCCGAGACAAAGCCGAACGGAAGCCTCTGAGGGATCGTTTAGTGACTGGAACGGCGCCAAACGGGTCAGTCTGCTAGCTGGGGGGTCGATGGGTGAATTAAGTAACAACAGCTCGCCATTGGTGCAATGTGGCACATGCTGCACCGCAGTACACAGGCGTTAGGTTGGTGTCAGGGGTGTCGTTTTGTATACTGTTGGGATTGCTCAAGGCACCTCTACTTTCCCTTGAGCCACTCCCAAAAGGATTTGAGCTATCCCAATGGTTTTGAAGAAGAAAATACCCATCTTATTTCAGCCACGGTGCACATTCAAACATGTTTAGAGATGCTTCGTTGATTATTTCTTCGCTTACGTGTCCTTTGTACAGCGTGCATGGGCCTGGGTCATTTTAGTTATTCACCTTGAACTACCATATTTTACAATCTTTACTGGGTTGGCACCTAAGCTCACATTACCATGGCAATTGCCAATGTCAGTCACTCCCAATCCAAAAATAAATGTTGAATGTTTTTTTAATGTTGAACTGACAGCCATTGGCAGCTAACACATCTCATCATGCCATTAAGTTGTGCACTAGCACAAGCACGCTGATGCTTAAGAAGCGACACCAGAAGAGATGCCAACATGACCGCGACTATACCACAAAGGTCTAGAAAGCGACACCAGAAGAGATGCCAACATGACCGCGACTATACCACAAAGGTCTAGCAAGCGACACCAGAGGAGATGCCGACATGACCGCGACTATACCACAAAGGTCTAGCAAGCGACACCAGAGGAGATGCCAACATGACCGCGACTATACCACACAGGTCCAACAAGCTACGCCACAAGAGATGTCAATAGTGCCCGTGACTAACTCGCAATGGTCTAAACGGGGCCCAGTTCGTCGTTCATTACAGAAACATGGGTATTTTGCCCGGAGACCGTGCTTGGCTTCGAGCCGGCTTGCACGTTTAACTTGAGCATTCATTGTGTATCAATTTCTAAACAGGCTCTCGAGTACCAACCAATATTGAAAGCGGACCTCACCAACACGCTGCATTTGCTTTTATGATTTCTGAATGCTCATTACATTTTCTTCAAGCTATATTTCGATCGTATTTACGAAATGGACGTTCGAAAACACATTCGACATGAACGGTATCGATTTGTATTGCGGTTTGTTCGGATCTCCCTGAGTCCATAGCTATTTTCGTTCTTATTCGATTCTCCTCACCGGCAAGTGACATTTCCCACTTTTGAAAGCTGGTCATCTGTCCGTTAGCATAATATATATATATATATATATATATATATATATATATATATATATATATATATATATATATACATATATTTCATTCACCTCTTACCTAGAATTATCAACAAGAGGTTAGATGCTTTAAGTCTGCAGCGAACGAAGACTTAGAAATATAAATTAGACACCCAAATAAGAGTTCTTGGACCCAAGGTGCCAACTAAAGAAAAACAAACCAACCAGAAGAAAGGAACGAAAGTTGGCGCCGGCGGGACAATGGTTCTTGAGACGCAACTGAACGCTGTTGAATCACCAGGTGGTTTGCAAGCTGAAACGGCATGCTAATAAGCGTGAAGTACGTCGTTGATCTAACATACATTGTGCAGTGCACCAGGCTTCCAACAACTTTTCACAACAGAAGCATGGGTCGGTCAATACCGATCGAATCTCTAAAGAACTGTGAGAAGTTGCACCGCTCCTATGCAGCTGTAATGCAGTTTAACTGGCACAGCGACGCTGTGGCATGGAATTATGGCCATATCGATTGGCTCTGTGTAGCTCTCAAATGCGTCACGGGTGTTTGATATGCTGGAGAAGTACGTCATCACTTCGCACTTTGATCGAACGCTCACACTACTCGCCATATCAATTCGCTATATGAAACGCTTTGTTCAGAATGTTTCGGCTGTGACCGGACTTCAGCATTGCAGCCATTCACAAAGGCAGTACCGGAGCGGCAGGATTGATACTCGGGGTGCTACCAGCGACGCCAGTAGAATCAACACCGGGGATAATCTTTTAGAGGGTGTATGAAACGAGCGTTGTGGTGCTTTTGGGCAAGGAAGTCCGGACAAATTGGACACAAACTGGAGCAGCGTGGCGGAGGAGGAGGTGGGGCCTGGCACGTGTATCGCTGGACAAATGCACATGCAGCGGCACACAAGAGTGTCACTGCTGCACCCTCTTGCCCATAAAATAACTCTTGTTTCACATCTCCGTCCAACTTGGCCGTAATCTCAGATCACATTAAGTTCGTCGAAGCCTGTCACACTGTTAGCACGGGCCATACTAGCTGATCTATTCCGAACTTTGACGCAAATAGTGGCCGCTTAGCTCTGCAGGAGTTATGCGCTCTGTCGCATTTAACGGGCGAATGACAGCCCAGCTCTGAAATTCATGGTGTCGTTATGATCGGCCAATCTCACGAGGGAAATCGAGCCAACTTCTAAACTGACGAAATCGTTGATCGAAGGCTTTGATTTGATACCCTCTAGTGCATCATTACTTCCAGATGAAAATGAAATAATGCACCCATTGCAATTCGGATTCAAGAAACACGATTTCGCAACTAGTGCCTCTCCGGTAGCGCAGTTGGTTAGAGCACTAACTTGCTCTGGCCTCCCCTGTCCTGGCTCAGGGTTCGAGTCGCTTCACCCGCTCGCACTTAGCACCCGGCTGGGAGGATCAGTTGGCAGCTGGCCCAATAAGGCCGGGGAAGATCTACCGAGCTGCCCGTTTCGGTGCATTATCAGCACGTTCAGCTTTCGGTTAAAATGTTGCCGTTGAACTGGAATTCATGGATTGGGTGGTGGGCCCAGGGTTCACGCAACAAGCTCTACTCAGCAATAGGACCCTGGTTCGTAAAGCCACCCCACACCAACAAGGACTCGGATTAAATAAAATTAAACACAGAAAAAGCCAATTGCCCTGATTAATGAGGTAACTAAATCAAGAACAATCTTTAGACACTTAGTTGTGCCCAAAAGGTCACCAACCGAGAATATGAATATCGTTAATTAATTTGTCGCACCACATGCATGGAGGCCCTCTGAAGTAAAATTGGCTCAATTTACTTTAACTTCCCCGATAGATTAGCTCACATCATGCCTGATTCCTTGCAATTCATACACAAGCAACGATATTCAATATTAATACCGTCCACAGGACACCATATATATTTTCATTACATCACACCCTATCGCTTTTGCTTTTGCTACCTTCATCTCAACCATCCTTGTTTAATGATGAGCATGCATTGTGATGATTGCATGGGGTGAGATGTCATTAATTCCGATATCTGGTGCTTTTGTTAGTTCAATGCTGTGCCTGCTAATCATTATTTGATATCCTATAACCATCGCGTGATGTGTTGGTTAAGTCAGGCGAGCCTACAGTCGCAAAGGAATATGTTATAATCGGAATGCAGGCTGAAAGTGAAAGGAACGTGAACAACATTTTATAGCTTGTTGAATACTGAATGAATCAAATATTGACAGTCTTGTATTAATGACCGGGATTTTACCGGGTTTCAGATCATGTTGGCAGAGCACCAGCCGACCTGTTCACATTAGGTCGTGGGCTTCGGTCACAAAATTATGTATGATCGCGACCTCTAGCTGATTCATCCTTGTCGTCCGGATCACAGAAGGTCAATGGCATCGTCTGGATCACAGAAGGTCAATGGCATCTTCTGGATCACAGAAGGTCAATGGCATCGTCTGGATCGCAGAAGGTCAATGACTTATTAAGGCATACGAAACAGGTATTAAAAAATTATCTAAAACTTTTACACCCAGTAGAATAAAGAATCCAATTCAACCATGGGTAACCAGGCTTAATACAAAAAATACACTGCAATACACTTCTGTGTTCAATAAATACAAAACATAAACTGTATACACAATATGTTAGGAATATCATTTTGCTGACTGAAAATAAATACAAAATGCATAGGAACATGCTCTGCAATGTACTTAGGGATACGAAACGATTATATTACAAGAGGGCATTCCAGGATAGCAAAGGTGATGAAAAAAACATGGAAGTATTTTAATGAAATTATAAACAAAAATGAATTGCAAACAGTTCCTCCAATGTGCTTTGTTGATAACTCTGGTGCTACCTGCGTAAATGAACAAATACCTGATAGATTCAATGCATATTGTTTCAACGATAGGTAGTGAGTTGGAAAAAAGTACCTGCAACACACATCAGCCCATTATATTATCTTACACAGCCTAATTATGCAAGCATTAACAATATTTATTCTGTTAATGATGCTCAAATTGAAGAAATTAGTAAGCTTAAAACCCTGTGGGTGAAGGTATTGATAAAATTAGCACAAACATTTTAATTGGAACTTATAGAAGTATTTTGCAAGATCTAACATATCTCCTTCATCTTTGTCTGAACACTGCAATATTCCCTGATATATTACAATCTGCAGTTATAATTCCTGTATGTAAATCAGAGGAAATTAATACATGTGCTAATTATAGGCCAATTGCTTTGCTACCAATTTTTTTTCGAAAGTGCTGGAAAGATTAATACACCTTAGTGTATCATCATTTCTAAATTAAAATAATATCCTACACCCATTGCAACTTGGTTTCAGAAAAAAGCACAGCACATACATGCCAATTGCTCTGATGCATAACGAAGTAACGAAATTCCTTGTAAATAATAAACTAGTTTGTACTCTGTATCTAGATTTTTAAAAAGCCTTTAACTCTGTCAGCATCAGCATTTTAGTACAAAAATTGAACGTTATTCGTTAAACTCATACCTATCAAATAGATCTCAAAGAACCAAAATACATGACATCATCTCCCAACCATTAAATATCACAAAAGGTGTTCCTCAAGGTTCGATTATTGGGCATCTGCTCTTTACTCTATGCATTAACGATCTCTGCAATGCTTCCAATTTGGCTAGCTTTTACCTATTCGTAGACCATACTGCCATTTCCTATTACAATAATAATAATAACTATTACAGCTAATGATCATTTTGAATTACAAACATATCGTAAAGTAAATGAGGTAATGCCCAAAATAATTGCAAGGTTTCATACCAACAGATTAGCTATTAATGCTGATAAGACTGCATGTCAAATTTTGTTTCCAGGAAACCATATGAAGACCTTCGTGCCAAAATAAATACTTGCAATATTACAAGGCATTGCTGTATAAAACATTTAGGTGTATTTATTGATGAAGACATGACATGGAAATGCCATATAAATGCCATATCTTCAAAACATAGCAGGAATATTGGAATTATAGGCAAATCTAGGTACTTTCTATCAACTTGTGAACTTCTTCATCTATAAAATTATTTAATACTTCCATATTTAAATTACTGTGCTGTTGTCTGGGGCAGTACGTACCACTCAAAACTGGACAAGATTATTAAGTTGCAGAAGCGTGTTATTAGGATTGTTGACCAGAAACCTTTCTTATACCATACAAATTAATTGCTTATCAAACATAGAGTTCTGAAGTTTCTGGACATAGTTGATGAGCAATGTATGTACATTATGCTAGGTTTTCTTAATCAATCATTACCAGCACCTCTTTCTGATATGTTTCGACTTCATGAACAAGGTGGCCTCAGAGTTAGACAACACTTTTAAATACCATTTTTTATATCAATTACAGAATGTTTTCATTACCCTTTATTGCACCAAAAGCCTGGAATACAATAATCTGCTCTCGCTTCCACAGGATTGACGATGTACCTAGAATTAAAATCATCTTGAAGAAACACATCAGACAATACATTACTAGAAATATGAACTTTTTCAATGAATGTTGGTAATGGTAATGTGCTATGCATGGTGATCTGGTATCAATTGGACATTTTTGTTTAAGAATCATGTTTTCTTTTCTTTCTTCTTCTTCATACTAGGTTCGTGCTTTCTCCTTAGTGTAGGAATAGTTTAGAAGATGCACGCGCAAGGTTATGGATTTTGTATTATTTCCCCATTAACACCTAAAGCAGTTATTTTCCTCGAGCCCTCGAAGGCGTTAATAGCATTGCTAATTGTCTAAGAGGGCTTCGGGAATTTTTTTTACTAATATCTGGTGGCGGGATCTGTCCAGCAAGAAACAGGAGCGGGGAGTAGTGTGACCTGCCTTGATTTGCTCACGACGACCTACTTCTCATCCATGGAATTTAACGTATTTAGGTCGCATGGGTATGGAAGGGGACTCCTGCGTACCTATTAATGGGTAGGGGAATTAAATAAAAATGACGCTGTGTTGTTTGATTTGTTTGTTTGTTTGTTTATTGGTTGGTTCACGACGCACTTTATGCACATTCACGGCTAATGGCGCCGCCCACACTGTTTCGCCGGTGGGTCGCGGGATTGGGAAATGTCCTGAGTGGCGCTAGAGTCGAACCCGGGACCTTTGGTACCCATAGCCCGACACCTTAACCACTCGGCCATCCCCGCCCCGCTGTGTTGTTTGAAATATCCTTGCTAGCTAAAAACGAATTCCAGCATCGTATGGAGAGGTGGTTTTGTCGCCACGGATCAAAAAGCTATAAATAATTTTGCACGTAGGTGTGCAAATTTTTATATACATCAGTCGACAACTTAATAATTAAACTTAGCCTGTTCCTGCCATAGCTACAGGCAATTTCCTATTCCCAGCACACAACAGCATCAGAACTCAGAGAATGCCAAGCGGAAGAACATCTGGCAAACTGACTTCAACAGATGCGATTGAATTTCTGTCCAATGTCTGCTTTCATGTCGACCATCTTAGATAGCACATTTTAAAAACTATTACGGATAACCATAGCCTATCAAAAATAAAATGGAAAATTATGGACAACATGCGCCCAATTCCAATGAAATCGTACAAGCACGCACCGTTAGCATCGGTTCAATCGATTGTGTGTCTACTATTATATTGATCATAGTTTTGGAGACACAGTTTGGAGGAACAGACTGCCATGTGAATCCCGCAATGGGTCACAGTCCAACACCGATGTTTTGCGGCACAGCCTACCAGACAAACTTTGCAGGGACGCCTGCCGTGCAAGTGCTGAAATATGAACAGCAGCCACTGGGGAAGTTGTAGGATTATTGGTGGGGCCCAATGCACGTATGCAATTGCAGCTGCCAATTTGGTTGATGAGGATCACTCACAGGTTTCGATGCCAACAAGGCAAGGCGAATGTGGGAGTGTGTGACCCACGCAAGGTTGGCCTGGCTAAGTCTCCGTCAAAGGCATACACAACTTCATTCCTGTGCTCAGCCTGCCAATTAAATCTTATTATCACGTCTGACAATGAAACATTGGCGTCGCAGGCGCCAAGTCCTAATTAAATAGGTACTAATATCCTTTTATCGGTCAGTCGAATTGTATCGGCTTTACAATCTCCACATGTAATGCTGTCATCGTGGGCATATACTCCAACACGGACGCAGTAGCTACACACTGATCCTCGCCGTGCCTGCGATGGAGGTTCTCGAACGCGCGCCCCATCCCAGGTTTTTTCATAGTAGCTGAATGAGTAGGCACAGCCATGACATTTTCATGAGCTTCCTATGTTGTCTCGGGGTCTTTTACGCCCCCCCCCCCCCCACCTGAGATTCTCCGCGGAGAGCAAAAGAACGGCGCGTGGAAGCGCTCTAAAATTTGGCACATATCTTGCTGCATCAATTTGGCACTGAGTGTGAACACTTTGAGGTTAGGTCGTCTACGGTGAACGAGCTTTTGAAGGTCAAGTGAGATCACCTCGAAAAACGTTTAACTATTTTAAAAACGTTTAATGAATATATTTCAATGAAACTTAAAGAGTTTGCTTATCTTTAGGGAAGCAACGAAACGGACCAAATTGATTTTTGACTTTTTCCGTTTTCGATGACGTATCAGTTTTGCATATTTGCCCGTTAGGCCTAAAATCAGACATTCTGGCTAAAGTAAAACAAATTATGGGAGAAAGTTGACTTTAAGGAACATTTTGTGGTCCGCTCTACACAATAGAACATAACAATTAAAGAAAATTGAAAACTCAAAATGTGCAACCTTTCAAAAATTAAGATGTTGATTTTTGGCGGACATTTTTTGTTAGGCCCATACCTTTCCATTTCTGATTCCAAATAATCTTTGTCTTTCAAATCTCCCCAAGATGAACTCTCCAGAGCCAAAAAAAAACATGTCAGTCGTGATCACACATACCTCCTTGTGGCGTCACTGTTTGGGGGTTAAAATGTTGAGGCTTGTTTCTAACCATACTCGTCGAGCGTTTTCCGATGATATTTATTTCCTTTTCGTACGACGCTTAGTCTGGAGGTTAAACGGGGGCATGTATCGACCCGCCCCCTCCCCGAGACGGGGTGTGAGCATCTGACCGGAAAGGCCAGGCGGGCTAATGAACCATGTGTCTATCTTTGAATAGACCCCCGCCCCCGGCCTAATTGCATTCTGGTGTCAATGGCGGTGGGGCGAGGGCCGTCCGTACGGTCGTCGGCGGCCCGGCGTCTGCTGAAAACTGGCCCTTACCGCTGCTCCGGCTGTCGCGGTCGGCGGCAGGATATGGGTTGGCTCCCGCACACTCAACCGGAATGGGTTCAGCTCCAGCCAGAGGACATGTCCCCGGCTGAGCAGAGTGCACGACCGGTAGAGTTTTGTCCTTCCATCAGCTGTTGGCGGCAGTGTGGTTATAGCACCATTTGGCGCAATATGCAGTGTCGTGACTTTGTATGTTGCTTGTTACGATCTTGCGCGTAACAGTGCCAATATCTTGTATTGAGTGATATATTTGCTTTATGTCGTAAGGGTCTAATGAACCCCATTGTGCGGTACCTATTTGAGGATGAATGACACATGCTAGTAGCTATGCTTTCTGATTCTGACTCCGGGAAGCTGACGCACGGAAAGGTGAGAACCGGGAAGCTGACGCACGGGAAGTTGAGGACCGGAAAGCTGACGCACAGTTGATGGCGATGGCTTGTGCTGCTTCAGAAACTCAAAAAGCACTTGCTCCAGGAGCGGATCCAGATATTTCAGGGGCGTGGGGATACTCGTCTGGAGGGGAGCCATTCCCTCGTGGGGGCGCTGCTGCGATAATCCAGAAAGTGAGAGTTTGAGAGGGCTGCACTTGAGCATACTGCCTAGGCGCTACTTACTCTGAGAGGGCTGCACTTGAGCATACTGCCTAGGTGCCACTTACTATGAGAGGGCTGCACTTGAGCATACTGCCTAGGCGCTACTTACTCTGAGAGGGCTGCACTTGAGCATACTGCCTAGGCGCTACATACTCTGAGAGGGCTGCACTTGAGCATACTGCCTAGGGGCTACATACTCTGAGAGGGCTGCACATGAGCATACTGCCTAGGCGCTACTTACTCTGAGAGAGGTGCCATGGACCCAACACCGCTTAACGAGGGGCACTTGAGTAGCACGGTGTATTCAATGGTGTACTCGTGTTTATACGGAGGAACATCTTTCACACGTCAAAACCTGAATGTTGATTGTATGCTTTGGAGGGGCGTCCACTCCCTCAATGTCGGCTTTGCCCCCGAATATATTCATCTCTTAACACTCGCACGCCGGCGGACCGTGTGGTAGTTGGAGTCGCCTTGACCGGCGAGCACGTGGATGTTGATGGTGACGGTGTTGGCGAGCGTGTCGTCGTCCTGGTTGGTGTTGGTGGTGGTGGAGGCGTCCTTCAGGGTGTTGGAGCTGGTGCCCAGACCCGAGCCGGAGAGCCCCTGAACTCGGAGCAGTTCGCCGCTCAGGTCCTTCAGGTCGGAGCGGCTGCGCAGACTGCCTCTGAAGCACACCAAGGCCGTCATTCTCTCAGCAGGTATGATTTGTACATACATACATATATACATACATACATACATGCATACGTGCATACATGTATACATACATAAACACATACATGCATACATACATACATACATACATACATACATGGATGCATGCATGCATACATACAAACATACATACACACACACATATATATATATATACATATATCACTGGCATGTCCGGCGGTCCGCGCCAAATTCGCATGCCCGGAGGCGGGGCAGATGTCTGCACCCCCCATCCCCCGAGGATCTCTGAAACTATGCTGGCTAGCGACAAACGAAAAACGGCGTTGGATAGCTGGTGACGGGATCTATCCAAAGTGTTTCGGTCATTTTTTCGCTCAGGTTAACATTCAGGTCACTGGGCCATCATAGGTCAAATTCGACCAGATCAGGTGGGACTCAGATATCTCAAACACATATCTCAGCACCTGTAAGGGATAGAAACAAACGGCGTATGCTATTCGACAGTCCTTGAAATGCGCTACCGAAAATAGGCGGTGTAATTTAAGGTCAGGTCAACCGAAACCCAGGTAAACGCCATGAAGTCATGACCTCAGGTCAAGGTCATGAAGTCGCCTAGGGAGGTCATGCAATGTATCAATCGACACGTCTTGGCGGCACAAACACAATGACGGTAATTTCAGCCTCCTAGCTCAATGTAGTGCGATATAATGCGCAGAAATGTGTAGTGATTTCAGGTGACCTCAGATACCTTGGTGAGGTCACTGAGGAAAAATGTCAGCGGTAACATTGATCATAGCTTCCATCTACATGCCACAACCGTTGTGAGGCTATTCCGAGCGAAAATATGTAACCAGAAATCATTTGTATATTTTACCATAGACCTATAATGGGGAAGCCATGACCGCGACCTGACCTAAGGTCAATGCTACTCAAAAACCCTATGTACACATTATGGTCCCTGATGAGATCATGACATGTTATACGTTTGAAATAAATCGCCCAATTATTGTGGAAGTTATGCCACCTAGAACTCCGAGTGTAGTTGGGTCACTTCGCCTGACCTGGTGACCTGACCCGAGATGACCCAGGATATAGCTATGCGAGGTTTGGCCTTGCTAACCCGATTAGTTTGGCGGAAAATGAAGAAAAACTGGAGGGGGCAGATATCTGCCCCCGGAAGTGCGAGTGTTAACATTGGACCGATGGATTGGGATCCTACCCATTTCGGCCCGCTTATTCCTTCATATATTTCCCCCTCAAATGGATGTAAGTGAACATCTGTCACTGAGACTACAATTTGCCCATCAAATTTCAAACACCCGGTTCCCATTCCTAATTCCTTGCCACTACACAAACCAGGGTACGCATTGATTATACACCGCAGTGTAGCTGGAGGCACAACACATGGGAGACTGCTCACATCCATCACAAATCCCATTACTCTTGGACTTCCTATTTAAAAAACAGCGCTAAAATAAAGGAAGTACGAAATACACGACCCAAGGATTGTGCTCCTCGCCCTAGTTAGATTCGAAATGTGTTGCTGATGAACGCCACCGTTGCGGCACATTTGTCGCATTCCGAGCTTGCCTTTCTTTACCCGCTGACCAGCGGGATTAGGTTTTTCTCATCCGGTGGAGGTTCGATGAGGATAAGCCAAGTCAGAACGAAGGCAAGGGAACGAAACCCACCTTATGCGCCGCTGCACTCGTTATGTATGTTACGATCGCATTAACGTTCAGTTTTTCTCAGACTGGATAAAAGCCTTGCCACTACACAAACCAGGGTACGCATTGATTCAAACACCCGATATAAGCCAGCCATGCCCGGCGGAAATTGCCACAGACTGACTGCAAAGCGCAGTGTTATCTCAATTGGTTTCACTCAGCTCAGGGCAGTTTTGTAAATTCATCTGGTTACCGCCACATCTCTGACTCTGTCCATCGTCTCTGACTCTGACGCTGTTGTCCGTGTCGATCTCATCTCCACATGACGTGATCGTCCCGTCCCATACATCAGACATCATACATCGATCATCATGCATCAGACGACGCGTCTAGTCCTGCTCGGCAGATGTGACACAAGACGACTCGGCGCTTCGTCCGACTCGCCTGGCAGCGGCTACAGTCGCCCCCCCCCCCCCCCTCGACTCGCCTGGCAGCGGCTACAGTCGGCCCCCTCGACTCGCCTGGCAGCGGCTACAGTCGCCCCCCCCCCGACTCGCCTGGCAGCGGCTACAGCCGACCCTCTCGACTCGCCTGGCAGCGGCTACAGTCGCCCCCCCAGACTCGCCTGGCAGCGGCTACAGTCGGCCCCCTCGACTCGCCTGGCAGCGGCTACAGTCGCCCCCCCCGACTCGCCTGGCAGCGGCTACAGCCGACCCCCTCGACTCGCCTGACAGCGGCTACAGTCGGCCCCCTCGACGCGCCTGGCAGCGGCTACAGTCGGTCCCCTCGACTCGCCTGGCAGCGACTACAGTCGACCCCCTCGACTCGCCTGGCAGCGGCTACAGTCGGCCCCCTCGACTCGCCTGGCAGCGGCTACAGTCGACCCCTCGACTCGCCTGGCAGCGGCTACAGTCGGCCCCCTCGACTCGCCTGGCAGCGGCTACAGTCGCCCCCCCCGACTCGCATGGCAGCGGCTACAGCCGACCCCCTCGACTCGCCTGACAGCGGCTACAGTCGGCCCCCCCGACTCGCCTGGCAGCGGCTACAGTCGACCCCTCGACTCGCCTGGCAGCGGCAACAGTCGGCCCCCTCGACTCGCCTGGCGTCGGCTACAGTCCCGCTCAGACCTCCTCGCGAGGCGGACGTCGGCGTCGTCGCCGAGATCGACCAGGGACAAGCGCCGCTGCGTGAAGGATAATGTGTGTCCCGCCCTCCCGTGTCTGTACTGTAGTGACAGCGACCGTCCGGAGGTGTCTCTGTCTTCCCTATGGTGTCACTCTCCGTTTAACACGTCCATGGTGAGGGACGTGCTAATGAAATGAGTGGTCACGTCATCTTAATCACGGTCATACATGTGGCATTTGAGCATATTTTTTCGATAAATTAAGTGGAACTTAACATGCGCCCTGGACACGCGCCCTTATTGTCCTGTTAGCACGCGCGCGTGTTAACAGGACGACAGTTCTGAAGAGGTTAGTTTGGTGTGTTAGGTGGTGACGCAATTTGCATTTTGGGCAGCTAACCAAACATTTAATTTCAATGTCTGAATGCCACATGTATTAAGGTGCGAAGATGACATGACCACTCATTCCATTGGAAATGCTTACTTTTCAGTTGATCTCCATTTCACTATGTTGCCGACAGATGCTGCATGTCGCGCTGTGGTCTGCCGATCGCAGGCAGCCATGACATCGGGCTGTTAGTCGCATGTCCAGCGACGACGTGTTTGCGTGACCGGCGGGGCGGCGGGGTGCCTGACTCTGTTTCCCCGCTTTCTTTCCAAGCTGTTCGTTCTCCTTAATTTCCTAATGCCACTGCTCTCTTGAATTGGAGGGTCTCCTTTAGCACTCTTGAATTAAAGTGCTCTTCACTAGGCCCTTACTCTCTTGAATTGGAGGATTCCTTCACTCTTGAATTGGAATGTTCTTGATTAGGTCTTTGCTCTCGATTAGGATTGGAGTGTTTCTTTGTCTCCCTTGAATTTGAGAGCTCTAACCTACGGCCTTTAGTACTACGTCCACCAATAATTAAGTTACTTCGATTATTTCTTTCCATTCTCCCAGCATGTATGTTTCCGACCTCTCACATTGCAGTTACTTGTTCCTTTTCCTGTTGTTATTCACATAGTTTACTTTCACATGTTATTCCCGCTTACTTATCTATCGCCCGCCTTTCTATACCCTTTTCTTTAGGCCCCTTGGCCGTTCTACCCCATGCTGCAGGGCGCCACCCTCCCCCCCCCACACACACACAACAGCAGCGTATGAACACGTCGTCCGCAACACACTACTCAAAATTATGCTGATCGAATGTTCAATTGTACCCCTCCGTTAAGTTCAGAAGAAATGTCTGAGCAGAACAGCCTACTCCTACCACTGATTTTTTTTTCTAACAGGGAAACCAAGATTTTTCGACACCTTCATCATCCATAAATTTTGTATTCCTACTCCATCATTCTCATAAATCTACACTATTTACTGACAAGATGATGCGCAGGAAGGCTTACGAGGAAACAACGGTATATAGCTGGCTCACATAATAATCCGGCGCGCAATTGACCAGGGCGCTGCGCGACAGCAGCCCGCGATATATGGGCTGCAGTATGCCACGTCACAGCCCGCGAGATATGGGCTGCAGTATGCCACGTCACAGCCCGCGAGATATGGGCTGCAGTATGCCACGTCACAGCCCGCGAGATATGGGCTGCAGTATGCCACGTCACAGCCCGCGAGATATGGGCTGCAGTATGCCACGTCACAGCCCGCGATATATGGGCTGCAGTATGCCACGTCACAGCCCGCGAGATATGGGCTGCAGTATGCCACGTCACAGCCCGCGAGATATGGGCTGCAGTATGCCACGTCATACTCCACCAAATCCGCGGAATGAAGGAGACAAAGAACGCAGCCTTATACAGATGGTGACTTGTGACGTATTGTAGAGGACAAACCACAGCTTGAAGCACTTCAAAGCTAAAAGTTTGGCGGAGACTGCCTTTGAAACTGGTGGTGACAAACACCAGGAACAACAATAAAAATGAAATGCTTCCTGTGGTAAAAACAAAGGTGAGCTTGGAAAGTTCAGGTGCTGGGTACCAGAATCCCGATTTAACACGTGCCCTGCAGGGCCTCTGTGAATTACGCGCACTGGAGGGGGCCGATTCCGCCCCCTAGGATGTCGGCTCCTATCAAAGCTGGCGAAATTCGTAGGGTGGATGGGTACGGTTGTGAACTCTATTTTGTCCAAATTGTATGACCTCATGTCAATATCTTCGACATCCAATAAGGTCAATATTTCCAAATGTTCTGGTTTTGCGTTGCTTGGTTTGTCATTGTTAAGGATCGCTGTGATTGTGTTTAAGTGCTCAAAAATGGACGTCAATGATGTTTTGGACATTACTAATCATACAATACAGATGTTAGACCCGGTATTTTACCTCAGGTCACCTATATAACAGCACTTTATCCGATCATTACCTGCTCCAGTTACCGAAACCGGGCTACCCGCCCGAATACCCCGACAACAATGACAAACAAAAGTCGTAAGGATGTGCAGGGAGTAACATACAAGGTGACATCATTCACATGAGTCATTTGCATTTATCATTACATTCTAGTTGACCAAGTTTGTTTCCACTAACCTGCCTTGAACTTGACCTGACTTGACCTCGGTGACCTAACATGGATTTGAAACTATAAAGCATACTGATATACATCAAATAAGTTGCTAGTGTTGCTAAGAACACTTCCCTTTTGTCAATATACGGGAAGCGCATCAGGGCCGATTTCTGTGGTCTGGCGCTTATAACTTTTTTGTTACTTTAACGACCCTAACTCGAAGAATTTTCGGCCGACTTTCGTTCTTCTTGCTTTAAACAACGCGCCGGGCATTATTTCTAAGCAGGTACGCAAACAATGCAGTATATTGTCCGGTAAAATCTGGAGTTATGTACGAAAACCGGAGGGGTGGGCGGATTTCGCCCCACGCCCTCCAGAGCGCTTGTTAATAAAGTTCATCTCGACGGACGCTGAGTTAGGTTCACCCCGACTTGGATCCAGCGACTGACAGTAGGATCGCCAGATCTGGCTTATCCGGCGACAGTCTCGCATCCTGTTGTCACGGATCCACGGCATCATTGGTCATGGCCATGCTGTTTACCAGCCATGGCCATGCTGTCACGGATCCACGGTAACATTGGCCATGACCAGGCTGTTTACCAGCCATGGCCATGATGTCAGGGATCCACGGTAACATTGGCCATGGCCATGCTGTTTACCAGCCATGGCCATGATGTCAGGGATCCACGGCATCATTGGTCATGGCCATTCTGTTTACCAGCCATGGCCATGATGTCAGGGATCCACGGTAACATTGGCCATGACCAGGCTGTTTACCAGCCATGGCCATGCTGTCAGGGATCCACGGTAACATTGGCCATGGCCATGCTGTTTACCAGCCATGGCCATGATGTCAGGGATCCACGGCAACATTGTCCATGGCCAGGCTGTTTACCAGCCATGGCCATGCTGTCAGGGATCCACGGCAACATTGGCCATGGCCATGCTGTTTACCACCCATGGCCATGCTGTTTACCAGTCATGGCCATACTGTTTACCACCCATGGCCATGCTGTTTACCAGCCATGGCCATGCTGTTTACCAGCCATGGCCATACTGCCACGGATCCACGGCATCATTGGTCATGGCCATGCTGTCTACCAGTCATGGCCATGCTGTCAGGGATCCACGGTAACATTGGCCATGGCCATGCTGTTTACCAACCATAGCCATGCTGTTTACCAGCCATGGCCATGCTGTCAGGGATCCACGGCATCATTGGCCATGGCCATGCTGTTTACCAGCCATGGCCATGCTGTCAGGGATCCACGGTAACATTGGCCATGGCCATGCTGTTTACCAGCCATGGCCATGCTGTCAGGGATCCACGGTAACATTGGCCATGGCCAGGCTGTTTGGGCTACACATTGGTCATGGCCAGGCTGTTTGGGCTTCACATTGTTTGCGGACATAAATTGTCACATTATTCATGATTTGCGTTTCACACTTAGCACACAACTGCATGAAAGTTCGCAGCAACTAACTTCCTTTGTTACCCGCCCTGGACGCGTCTCTGGTAAGCATAAGTCTCTGGTAACTAGTCTCTCAAGTTGTGAAGTGAATGAAGGGCCGTTCAGTGTTGGCTGCCAAGCTTGGTGCAGAACAGCCGAATGCTCTCGAACATGCCTACAGACAATATAGACATCAAAAGTGTTACCACTTGACCTAAATCGCGAAAATGTTCCGAAAATTCCTCTGAAATGTGTGCCCGGAGCCGCCCTTGATCAAAGTTGGGACATACATGTTTGGCTCGCCATACAAAATGACCGAAAATCCCAGAATTTCAGGATAATCGTTCCAAGTGTCCAGGAGGTACAACAACATCACATATAGGGAGAGGGTGGTATGTTATTTCCACTCATTCTTTCCCGTAATAAGGTCACGCCCTAATCAGTAACTCCGAACTATAATCGATTTCGGTACGAAAAACCGGTCGTCGTTCTGAACCGATGAAGGCGGTGACGCGAAATCGGGAATGAAAATGCTCATTATGTCGAATAACTTTAAATTAGATCTCTTCCAATTTCGCTCTCCATGGGTTGTTCAGCCTACTCGTAAACTTAATCACAGGCCCCAATCTCGCAACTAATTACACAGGAGCAGCACAGAAGAGGGAAATTCGGGAACACTACGGAGTTGATAGGCAGAACGGTTGTATACCAAGTTGTATGTTAAGAATACAAGCGGCCGGTACGGCCGCTAGGGCTAGCTTAAAATATGAATATAGGCTGTATTGGCTACTTTTACACAGTACCTCTTCAATTCTTCAATTTGCTTCCATTGCATATGCATCAGCAAGTTTATAGCTTCTAACGGTAGGATATTTGCTGTGGCGTGTTTTCACGGTAGATACTGCGACGTGCTCTGGCGGTAGGTACTGTGACGTGCTCTGGCGGTAGGTATTGTGGCGAGTTCTGGCGGTAGATTAGTTGCTGTGACGTGTTCTGCCGGTAGGTACTGTGACGTGTTCTGGCGGTAGGTACTGTGACGTGTTCTGGCGGTAGGTACTGTGACGTGTTCTGTTGGTAGGTACGGTGACATGTTCTGGCGGTAGGTACTGTGACGTGTTCTGGCGGTAGGTACTGTGACGTGTTCTGTTGGTAGGTACGGTGACATGTTCTGGCGGTAGGTACTGTGACGTGTTCTGGCGGTAGGTATTGCAGCGTGTTCTGGCGGTAGGTACTGTGACGTGTTCTGGCGGTAGGTACTGTGACATGTTCTGTTGGTAGGTACTGTGACGTGTTCTGGCGGTAGGTACTGTGACGTGTTCTGGCGGTAGGTACTGTGACGTGTTCTGTTGGTAGGTACGGTGACATGTTCTGGCGGTAGGTACTGTGACGTGTTCTGGCGGTAGGTATTGCAGCGTGTTCTGGCGGTAGGTACTGTGACGTATTCTGACGGTAGGCATTGTGACGTGTTCTGGCGGTAGGTACTGTGACGTGTTCTGGCGGTAGGTACTGTGACGTGTTCTGGCGGTAGGTACTGTGACGTGTTCTGTTGGTAGGTACGGTGACATGTTCTGCCGGTAGGTACTGTGACGTGTTCTGGCGGTAGGTACTGTGACGTGTTCTGGCGGTAGGTACTGTGACGTGTTCTGTTGGTAGGTACGGTGACATGTTCTGGCGGTAGGTACTGTGACGTGTTCTGGCGGTAGGTATTGCAGCGTGTTCTGGCGGTAGGTACTGTGACGTATTCTGACGGTAGGCATTGTGACGTGTTCTGGCGGTAGGTACTGTGACGTTTACTCACGGTAGGTATTGTGACGTTTTCTGGCGGTAGGCACTGTGACGTTTACTCACGGTATGTATTGTGACGTGTTCTGGTGGTAGATACTGTTACATGTTCTTGGGGTAGGTAATGTGACGTATACTCACGGAAGGTATCGTGACGTGTTCTGACGGTAGGTACTGTGACGTGTTCTGGCGGTATGTACTCTGACGTGTTCTGGCGGTAGGTACTGTGACGTGTTCTGGCGGTAGGTACTGTGACGCCTACTCACTGTAGGTATTGCGACGTGTTCTGGCGGTAGATACTGTGACGTGTTCTGACGGTAGGTATTGTGGCGTGTTCTGGCGGTAGGTACTGTGACGTGTTCTGGCGGTAGGTATTGTGGTGTGTTCTGGCGGTAGGCACTGTGACGTGTTCTGGCGGTAGGTACTGTGACGTGTTCTGGCGGTAGGTATTGTGGTGTGTTCTGGCGGTAGGTACTGTGACGTTTACTCACGGTAGGTATTGTGACGTTTTCTGGCGGTAGGCACTGTGACGTTTACTCACGGTAGGTATTGTGACGTGTTCTGGTGGTAGATACTGTTACATGTTCTTGGGGTAGGTAATGTGACGTTTACTCACGGAAGGTATCGTGACGTGTTCTGACGGTAGGTACTGTGACGTGTTCTGGCGGTATGTACTGTGACGTGTTCTGGCGGTAGGTATTGTGGTGTGTTCTGGCGGTAGGTACTGTGACGTGTTCTGGCGGTAGGTACTGTGACGTGTTCTGGCGGTAGGTATTGTGGTGTGTTCTGGCGGTAGGTGCTGTGACGTGTTCTGGCGGTAGGTACTATGACTTGTTCTTGGGGTGAGTATTGTGACGTATTCTGGCAGTAGATATTGTTACGTGTGCTCCGGGCGTTTGTTGCTTGCGCTGATATTGGAATCCGCGAAGCTTTGTCCCGAGGGACGTCATCAGTAGGACACGTGCCCCCCCCCCTTTTACACCTCCCCGAGGTTTTCCGTGGAAAAAACTGCGTGTGGTAGCGTACAAAAATAAGCATAATTTTTCCACATCAGCTTGACATGTTGTGTGCAAATTTTGAGGCCAAGTCATTCATGGTCAAAGAGTTTGTCAAGGCCAAGTGAGGTCACCTCCAAAAACGTTGAACCAGTCGTCAAGATTTAACGGGCAAAACTAACTGAATGAAACGTTTAGCGTTTACTCATCTTTAGATACGCTACAAAGCGTACCAGAGGAATTCGTGAACTTTAGCGTTTTCCTGACTTACTTGTTTTGCATATTAGTCCTAAAATCTAAGGTATCCGGCTAAGGTAAGCGATTTGTATAAAGCTATGCTTGCTTAGGGCAACGTTTCTCGGTGCGTATCTACCCATTAGAAAAACGCAAATTCATCTCAGCAAACTCAAAATGTTTTTTTTGTTTTTTTTAATGGGTGGGCGAACATTTTGTGGCCATGGCCCATTTCGCCTTAATTTCCTAATAAAACGGTAATATGAAAATAATACAATGAAAATAAACTACAAAGAGCAAAAAACATGACGCCAGTCGTGAACGCACGCCGCTAGTGACGTCAGGTTCCAAGGGGACACTTTTTGTGGGTGATTTCTAGCCACACCCATCGAGCGCTTTTCAATGAGATCTCTTTCGCTTTCGTTGGACGCCTAGGTTGCAGATTAGATGGGGTACACAATACCCCTCACCCCCGAAACGGAATGTGATGATCTGTGTACGAAATTCCTGAATGGAGCATTGATTAGGTTCTGCTGGTAAATACACTCAAATTATAATATGGTATCCACCGGCTCGCTGAGAAATCAAGCTCATATTCAGCTCCGTGGAAACGGCTAAGACGCGTCTCGTGAAAACTTCCTACGAAGCCTACAGTCGTACGCTTTTTGTGGGACAGCGTTGGCTGATTGTAAGCTTGAGTTTCCACCGGATTATCGGCACCGCATACGCGAGCTTCTCGTAACGAGCAACACGAGCCATCTGTGGCACTGCGGCGCTGCGACACTGTGACACTGTGACACTGTCGGCACTGTCGGCACTGTCGGCACTGTGACACTGTGACACTGTCGGGACTGTGACACTGCGGCACTGCGATAATGTCGGCACTGTGACACTGTCGGCACTGTGACACTGTCGGCACTGTGACACTGTCGGCACTGTGACACTGTCGGCACTGTGACACTGTCGGCACTGTGACACTGTCGGCACTGTGACACTGTCGGCACTGTGACACTGTCGGCACTGTGACACTGTCGGCACTGTGACACTGCGGCACTGCGATAATATCGGCACTGTGACACTGTCGGCACTGTGACACTGTCGGCACCGTGACACTGTCGGCACTGTGACACTGTCGGCACTGCGATAATGTCGGCACTGTGACACTGTCGGCACTGTGACACTGTCGGCACTGTGACACTGTCGGCACTGTGACACTGCGGCACTGTCGGCACTGTCGGCACTGTCGGCACTGTGACACTGTCGGCACTGTGACACTGTCGGCACTGTCGGCACTGTGACACTGTCGGCACTGCGATAATGTCGGCACTGTGACACTGTCGGCACTGTGACACTGTCGGCACTGTGACACTGTCGGCACTGTGACACTGCGGCACTGTCGGCACTGTCGGCACTGTCGGCACTGTGACACTGTCGGCACTGTGACACTGTCGGCACTGTCGACACTGTGACACTGTCGGCACTGTCGGCACTGTCGGCACTGTCGGCACTGTCGGCACTGTCGGCACTGTCGGCACTGTCGGCACTGTCGGCACTGTCGGCACTGTCGGCACTGTCGGCACTGTCGGCACTGTCGGCACTGTGACACTGTCGGCACTGTGACACTGTCGGCACTGTGACACTGTCGGCACTGACTGCGGCACTTGATCGGCACTGACACTGTCGGCACTGTGACACTGTCGGCACTGTCGGCACTGCGGCACTGTCGGCACTGTGACACTGTCGGCACTGTGACACTGTCGGCACTGTCGGCACTGTCGGCACTGTCGGCACTGTGCCACTGTCGGCACTGTGCCACTGTCGGCACTGTGACACTGCGGCACTGTGACACTGTCGGCACTGTGACACTGTCGGCACTGTCGGCACTGTCGGCACTGTCGGCACTGTGCCACTGTCGGCACTGCGACACTGTCGGCACTGTGACACTGCGGCACTGTGACACTGTCGGCACTGTCGGCACTGTGACACTGTCGACACTGTCGGCACTGTCGGCACTGTGACACTGTCGACACTGTCGGCACTGTCGGCACTGTGACACTGTCGACACTGTCGGCACTGTCGGCACTGTGACACTGTCGACACTGTCGGAACTGTCGGCACTGTGACACTGTCGGCACTGTCGGCACTGCGACACTGTCGGCTCTGTGACACTGTCGGCACTGCGACACTGTCGGCACTGTCGGCACTGCGACACTGTCGGCACTGTGATACTGCGGCACTGTGACACTGTCGGCACTGTGACACTGTCGGCACTGTCAGCACTGTGACACTGTCGGCACTGTGACACTGTCGGCACTGTGACACCGTCGGCACTGTCGGCACTGTGACACTGTCGGCACTGTCGGCACTGTGGCACTGTCGGCACTGTCGGCACTGTCGGCACTGTCGGCACTGTCGGCACTGTCGGCACTGTCGGCACTGCGGCACTGCGGCACTGCGACACTGTCGGCACTGTGACACTGTCGGCACTGCGACAAGAGCCGACGCACGCGATCGCTCGCAAGACAGGGGCGCTAATCCCACCGAACAGAATGCATCACAAAGGGAAACCTGAGGGCGGCAAGGCCGACGCCGAGGAACAGTGGAGGCGTACAGCTACGAAAATACTCTGTGCCGAGCGGGATGAATGAGAGCGTTGGGCTCGTCCAGCCGTCTTGTCGGGACACTCTGCATGGCCGCACCGGATTCGAACCACAGTCTGAGACGGAAAAAACGACCCCAGGACAACGAAAGATCCGAGTCAGCCACAGACAGCTCGGCATCCGACGGCCAGTCAGCCACTGATGTCGAAGGTGAGGCGCGCGAGCTGACGTCACATGCAGCCGGAGAAGAGGACGACCGGAGCTGGCGATTGGTTGTTTCCTTGTCAAAGCTTGTGACCTCACCAGACCCTTTGCCAATGGCCGAGTGTTGAGTTCGGAACGAGATTCGTGACAGCATAACCGACGCCATTCTTCTCCGCGCTGCAAACGCCTGCTCTAAAGCGACCTCGGTATTCCAGTCTTGCTCACTCAGCTGCATGAAGCGTCTGACCGAGACAGAGGCACTGATGGATCCCACGGACCAGTGCGCGGCCCATCGCTCGGACACCTGACCAGCGCCGTGCAACCTGACATCATGAGGTGGACATCACCGGGTGGTATTCAGCGTAGCTCATTGTACCAAGTGTGTGGTCTGTCTTGACTAGACCACAGGCACCCGTCAAAACAGGCACTGAAGGACCGCATGGCCATGGTCAATGCTGATCAACATCCGGCGTTATGCGCGGAGTAGCCACAACTGAGTAGCCACCACTGATGGTCGGAGTAGCCACCACTGAGTAGCCACCACTGATGGGCGGAGTAGCCACCACTGGTTCCGGAGCACACGCTGCCACAAGATGGCCGGCTGCCCGTACGCATGTACGGCGAAACGCTATTATCGGAGAACGTTAATGACGTCGGCAACAACACAGAGGATCGACAAAAGCCCTTCGACAACACGTTGGGGAGTGTTAGCCCAATACCAATTGAGACCTGTGTGACATGCGTACATGTGCATGAATCACAGCACAACAAATCGCGTCTGATGATTTTGGAATATTGTTCATTCGTGGGTACTCTTCAGCAACAGTCTTCCCAAACTTATTTCTCATTCGGAGTATTGGTGCTAGCAAGCGATGAAGGGGTGCACGTGTCGTGTGCGGACGATCCACCTTTAAGCTGCGTCGAACACAAAGTAGATGATGCATAAATGTCTGTGCCATAGAAATGACTTATGAGGTTTAGACTGAGGGCAGAAAAATACTCGTACATGTCTAGCTCATGTTGTGGAAACTTGCATGATATTGCTGGAACGGGCAAACAGGGAGGATGGTAAATAACGCGCTGAAAGATGTGGAAATATTTTTTCCTAAGGCATCATTTCCGAGCTGTTTTATTAACACTGAGGTCTTTCCGGTCAGACTTTCGCACCCCGTCTCGGTGATAGGTGTCGTTAAAAATGGTCCTCTAACTTCCAAATTAAGCGGTGCATGAAAGCGAACTGGGTATAACCGGAAAACCTACTACGAATTGGGTTCGAAGATGGCCACACTTTTCAGTGTGTTACAATTTAAAGGTCAAAATAGATATTTTCGTCTTTAAAAAAAATCACATCAAATCAGCGATCAGGCGATCGGAAGTACCGGGAACACTGGAGAAAGTTTTGGACCTGGATCGGATGTACCGGGAAGACTGGGGAAAGCTGTGGACCTGGATCGGATGTACCGGGAAGACTGGGGAAAGCTGTGGACCTGGATCGGATGTACCGGGAAGACTGGGGAAAGCTGTGGACCTGGATCGGATGTACCGGGAAGACTGGGGAAAGCTGTGGACCTGGATCGATGTACCGGGAAGACTGGGGAAAGGCTGGGGATGTACCGGGAAGACTGGGGAAAGCTGTGGACCTGGATCGGATGTACCGGGAAGACTGGGGAAAGCTGTGGACCTGGATCCAGTACGACTGCAGCCTGGACGCTGTGTTCTGTCGGGTGTGATTGGAGGCTGAGGAACACCATCTGCTGAAGCCGGGACGACGCAGAGATGATGCGTTCGTGGACGCCGGTTTTTCTGCCTGAAGATCGGTCCGGGACCTCTCCGAGAGCATGAAGCCTGCGTCGCGGACGCCGCGGCCATGAGAGCGGTCCTGACCGCGGCCATGAGAGCGGTCCTGACCGCGGCCATGAGAGCGGTCCTGACCGCGGCCATGAGAGCGGTCCTGACCGTGGACCCCGCGGCCATGAGAGCGGTCCTGACCGCGGACCCCGCGGCCATGAGAGCGGTCCTGACCGCGGACCCCGCGGCCATGAGAGCGGTCCTGACCGTGGACCCCGCGGCCATGAGAGCGGTCCTGACCGTGGACCCCGCGGCCATGAGAGCGGTCCTGACCGCGGACCGCCGCGGCCATGAGAGCGGCCCTGACCGTGGACCCCGCGGCCATGAGAGCGGTCCTGACCGTGGCCATGAGAGCGGTCCTGACCGTGGACCGCCGCGGCCATGAGAGCGGTCCTGACCGCGGCCATGAGAGCGGCCCTGACCGCGGACCCCGCGGCCATGAGAGCGGCCCTGACCGTGGACCGCCGCGGCCATGAGAGCGGTCCTGACCGCGGACCGCCGCGGCCATGAGAGCGGCCCTGACCGTGGACCCCGCGGCCATGAGAGCGGTCCTGACCGCGGCCATGAGAGCGGTCCTGACCGCGGCCATGAAAGCGGCCCTGACCGTGGCCCGCCAGCCCTACCTAGTCTGCATGGTGAGTGAAGCCACGCGAAATCAGATGTAGGCTGTAATAATTGACCTCACATCATCAACGATTTCGTATAGCACGTGACAACACAGGCTCCGGCGTCGTGAGGACACCGTAAATTGGCGTCAGGTCAAACAGCAGGCTGACCCCAGAGTGGATGGACCTTTCCAGCCCCAAGTACACAACCCACAAGGTCCAGGAGGGGGTGACTCGCATGTACGCATCCAGCCTCGACACCGGCATCCTGAAGAAGATCAGGCGGTCCGACTACTTCGGCTTCATCACGGATGAAGCGGTGGACCTCAGCCGATGCGAGCAGGTCCCATCTTCTTCCGTGATGTGAGAGACGAGCCTGAGGTGTGCGTTGCGAGACCTTCACGGGCCTGTACGAGCTCCCCGACACCGGAACTCGCGCGCCGCACGCCAAGGACCCAAGGACCAAGGACCAAGGACCAAGGATGTCCTCGCACGGAGCACAGCTGGACATCCCAGAGCTGCGGGTCCTGAGCTGCGGCCGAGCAGCGAGCATGTCGGGAGCCGACAACGGTCAGTGTCAATTAGCAGCTACTTACGGTGTCAATATTGCATGAAGGTCCAGAGGGTCGGTATGCTTTCGGAGGGGTGCCACTGCGAAAGTCTCCAGGTGAAATATGCCAGGAGTGGGTGCACCTCAGTGGTGGATGCACACTAAATGTGCGCCTTTTTCTCCCAAGGAGTGCCTCCGGCTGTTAAAAAAATCGAGAGGGTGCGCTCGTGCGCAATGAATGGGCGCTTTTACCTGTGAGAGGGACGCATGTGGCTGACAATTATAGCATGGTGCACTCCAGCTTTCCCGGAATGGCGCATTTTCATGCCCCTTTCTAGAAGGGCGTCAGCTTCTATGGGGGCCCATTCCTCCAGCGTCCCCCGTATCCGCCCTGTTCCTTTTGATGCAAAAGGCTCAATTTGGTCTTTTGTACTTTGCTACACGCAGCATGCTCGTGTGGCCCACCCCTACCCAGCTCAAGTAATTTTCAACCGAAGGCGCCCCTCCAAGAACGAGTGTCAGCAGCGCAGTGTCGACGCGTGTCATCACATGCAATTCCTGGACTCCTTCCTGGCCGCACGCCTCGTGAAAACTGCATTACGCTTAAGGCGGTGAATGGGAAAATTATATCTAAAACCCGCATCTCACCACCTTCATCCCATTTAAATGCATTGCAACGCCAGAACCTCATAGCGTCACAACTGCAAGGAATGGTGAGAGACATCCCCCACCCCACAGAAAGAATCTTAGTGAAATTTAACATTTTGACTATAATGCTGCAGGAAAAAAACTCCTATCAAAAATCACCTCTTACGGTGTCATAAAAATGCATGAGCCACTTCCCGACACTTCGAAGAAAGTCTTCAGCTTCGGTTGGACGCCAGGATCGGTAAATGTCTGCTGAGGTTTGAACAAAATTGGTTTAAGGTCTGAATTATGCTCTCCTTGACCTGGAAAAGTGTGAATTTCCTTAATTCGTAGCATGTGGGCTTCGGATCACAGCACATTCATGTAGGCATCTATTTGCCTTGAAGTCCACCCAAGTCACTTTGACGTGGGATGACCAAGAGATGGGCAGCCGTACCTTAATTCAAGTGTGGTGTGTATGTAGCTTACTTGAGCAATCTCCACCGGGGCAAGATGATTGCATGCGCTTTGTAGCTCAGCAATTATTTATCTCTCATCATTGCATTATTACCCACAATGGCAGCATGTATAGGAAAGAGCTAAGAACATTCGCAAAAGTAAGACATTTGAAGCTAAGAAGTCTGTAGTTTCATAAGACTGTTACATAATTTTGTTCATTTGAACAAACATATTTTCATCTTAATTTTGAAATGCCTTGGATTTACATCATCTTTCATGCTTTGTTCCGACTTCAACTCTGCATGTTCGGTATTAAAATGTTTGACTGGATACTATCACTTCGTTGGGCTATTCCAAGTGAGGTCGCTTTAAACAAATCACCATGCATCTTCGAGTACAACACCTGCATGGAATATGTCACTTGGTAAGCGTAACATATATTCCAACAGGCTTTGTACGGGGACGAATATATTAAATGTTCATATTTCAGGATATGATGTTCGAACAAGTATTGTCAACGTTATATAGATTTATACATACATTTATACATACATAGATTTATACATACGTGTACATACATGCATCCATACACACACATATACACACACATATATATATATATATATATATATATATATATATATATATATATATATATATATATATATATATATATATATATATATATATATATATAAATATTTATATATAAATTGAGAGAGTGGAATGGCACCTATGTAGATCGACTGCATGTAACACCGTGTGAGTAATGCTAAACTTCATCAAGTTTGAGTGGTGGACGCGTCCCACGTCCTCACCAGGCGTCTCAGCCCGTGAATAGTACCGTAATAGCATATAACATACAGGAATGTTGCTGGGTAAAAATAGGTGCTGTTATTTGTGATTTACATGCCCTATGTCTAACTGTCGAAATTGGATACATCTCATGGACTGTGATGCACAGGAGGAGAAATTGCACGAAAAAAGGTGTAGTTCCTCGTGCCAGATGTGGTCATTAGCTTCGTGTCCCGTTATTCACTAACTCTCGGAGGATTATCATCAATGGTGTCCAAAAGCATCCTTCGAATGTATGCAATATATATCACGAATATGTACGAGTGCGAGTGCCTACTGATGAGCCAGATTTCGAATGAAAACAGAAACACATTTTGCCGCCTCGGGAAACGTTTGCCGCCTTTTGCCGCTTCTAATGCTTCACAAATCGTACTTGAAGCTTCCCAACGACTTCAAGACTGTTCTCGAAGACCCTTGCATTTCTTATCGTCGGTCGAAGGCCGCCTTGGTTCTACAGCTTGCCTTGCTCTCGCTGCTCCACCTCTTCCACATGATCCGTGCTCATCCAAGACTGCACCGCTCAACGATCCGTCACGCATCACGACTTCCCACCATTCTCCCACCATTCTCCCACCATTCTCTCACCATTCTCCCACCATTCTCCCACCATTCTCCCACCATTCTCCCACCATTCTCCCACCATTCTCCCACCATTATCCCACCATTCTCCCACCATTCTCCCACCATTCTCCCACCATTCTCCCACGCAAACGAGACCAGTTCACCGACCCGTCACTCGACACAGCCTGGCACAATTATCCCACCATTCCCCCACGCAAACTTCAGACCAGTTCACCGACCCGTCACTCCACACGACTTCGCACCATTCTCCCATCATTCCCCCACGTAAACTTCAGACCAGTTCACCGACCCGTCACTCCACACGACTTCGCACCATTCTCCCATCATTCCCCCACGTAAACTTCAGAGCGGTTCACCGGCCCGTCACTCATCACGGTCTCGCACTATTCTCCTGAGCCACCTCCGACTTCACCGATCCGTCACTCAGCATGACCTTGTACAATCCTCACACTCCATCTTCAGACCAGCTTCCTCCACATCCTCCCGACATCATGACGGGTTTCTCCACCCTACCCTACACCAAACTCCTCCACGTGGTCCCTCACGGCACTGTTCCTGTCGAGACTACACAACAGCTTCCTCGCAGTGAACGTACGTCAGTTCCGTTCCCTTACCTGATTACAGTGCCCTCCACTTACCCGGTGCACCGGTCGCACGCACGCGCTCCATTCTCGCTTTTGACCCATACATTCTGCCTTCCGATGACATTAACTAGCTCTTTCCCGGACATGGTGCTCGCTGGGGAGTTCCCAGCGTGCGCGCTGCGCTACTTATACTGCCCCACTGCTCTGCGATCGATACGATGCGGAAACCATCGTGATGTTCGGGGGCGGGAGACGTGAGGAGAGGGAGGGGTGGGGATGAATCCGCACAAGTGGTGCGAGTAGTCAGAGCTGGGTGGGTCTACCCTGTTGCCCTACTTTGTTGTCGTGCTCATGCTTCGAAACCACCGAACCGAATTTCTTCAAACATTCACCCCTCAATGCATTGGGATAGATTTACTTTGGACTTTTGAATAGGGTGATCCTCACCGATCCGTAAAGCTGATCCGATAAATTGGGAGCAGCCATTTCGAACATGTTGTGGTGCGCATGCTCCTAAATAGCTGGACCGAATTTCATGACTACTTCACCAATCGATGCAGCATAGTCGATTTACCTGGGACTGTACAGTACGATGACCTTGACCATGGCCTAAGGTCGCAAAACAAGTACATCTTCATTTGCAATTGTTGCGGTGCCCATGCTCCTAAACTACTGAACACAATTTCATGAAACCATCGCCAATTGACGTGGCGTGGCTGACATACGTGATACTTTTGATTGTGGCGGCCTTGGCGTTATGTCAAGATAATCAAAATACACAAGATTATTTTCCAGGCTATTTGCCACGCCCATTCTCCGAAAGTACTGAACCGAATTTGATGAATCATTCCCAAATCTACGTGGAATTGCCGATATATTCGTGACGTTTAAATATGGCGATCTTGGCTTTAGGTCAAGATCATCAAAAATGGATAGAACTCTTAATGGTTATTGCCCCGCCCATTCTCCGAAAGCACTGAACAGAATTTGATGAAACATCCACCAATCGACGTGACGTAGTCGGTATGCTTGTACTTTTCAAGATGGTGACCTTGGCCTCAGGTCACGGTCACCATATCGAAACGTCTGAAGTATATCGACCACGTCACGTTGATTGGTGAAGTCAAAACAACGGCATTCGATTCCATCAACCATTGAGAAGAAAATTAGGTGACATCTGAATGAGCACTAACAAATCTATAACCACCGCACTAACAAATCTATAACCACCGCGCCTTCCGAATATTGACATTGGCACTGTCAAACATGAAAACAAACGGGCTGAAGAGCAAACAAGCAAAACAAGCTAAAACCGCTAATATACATTAATATTTATATATATCATTGCCGCATCAATTAAATGAAATATATACGGCATGAATATTGGATGCACCAGTGCCAACAAAATGGGTAGCGGATCAGAAGGGTCGCGGGTTCTCTTACACTGAGGGCCTCGTCCACATACGTTTCGTACTCTCCTCAATTATTTGTTAGGGTGCCATCAGGAGACACCCACTCCATCTCAACTATGAAGTGGGCTGACGCGACGGATCCTGCAAAGAACTTTGGTATGTTATGGGACGTGTGGACACCAAAGCACTAAAACAAATCTGGTGCCAAAAATGTGATAGGTGCAACCCTAAGTACCATTTGTAGGTTCATTGGTCACATGTATGGTGATTGATATGTCTATTTATGTCAAGGAAGGGGACTAACCGAGCGGGTTAGAACCAACGAATGTTTCTACCATTCCCCTTCCCACGTAACTTGCCTGTGAATATTGGAAACGTCCCGCCACCGCCGTTTCTACCTATGGCAGGTGTTCCGCCTTACTTTGGTCAGGTGATTCACACACATTATATTATTGCGGAGAACCGACAGCGCGATGAACGCAATGAATCACGAAGGCTCCGCGCCCCAGCCCGCACACAGTCTGGAGGAGAAGAGAGTGCTCTGGCGGACGGATATCCGACTACGTGCGCCCCAGCCCGCACACAGTCTGGAGGAGAAGAGAGCGCTCTGGCGGACGGATATCCGACTACGTGCGCCCCAGCCCGCACAGTCTGGAGGAGAAGAGAGCGCTCTGGCGGACGGATATCCGACTACGTGCGCCTCAGGCGCTGAAGTGACCGGTGACGCGTCTGCGGCACACATCGGGCCAACACGTACGTTGGCTGACCAGAACAGAATCGTCTAATTAATGGGTCGAACTTCATGCACCGACAGTGCAGTAGCCAACTGCAGCACTAAGTCCTGCCGCTTTCCTGTCCTGTTACTTTCCAGATCCATTCATCTCTTTGCTCACATCTGCCACCCGCTAATTACGGCGGCAGTCTCTAAATTGCCTAAGCGACACCACCCGCCTCCCGACAAAAGCGTACCTCAGCAGCAGACCGATGCGCGACAACGCCCTATTGTTTGGTGTTTGGTGTCGACGACGCCCTATTGCTTGGTGTTTGGTGTTGACGACGCCCTGTTGTTTGGCGTTTGGTGTAGACGACGCCCTATTGTTTGGTGTTTGGTGTTGACGACGCCCTATTGTTTGGTGTTTGGTGTTGACGACGCCCTATTGTTTGGTGTTTGGTGTTGACGACGCCCTATTGTTTGGTGTTTGGTGTTGACGACGCCCTATTGTTTGGTGTTTGGTGTTGAGTTCTGCTCGGCGAGCGGGCCGCCGCGTCCGCGGGCAGATATTCTGGAGTCAGCTGATAGTCTGGAGTCAGCTGATAGTCTGGAGTCAGCTGATAGTCTGGAGTCAGCTGATAGTCTGGAATCAGCTGATACTCTGGAGTCAGCTGATAGTCTGGAATCAGCTGATAGTCTGGAGTCAGCTGATAGTCTGGAGTCAGCAGATAGTCTGGAGTCAGCTAATAGTCCGGAGTCAGCAGATAGTCTGGAGTCAGCTGATAGTCTGGAGTCAGCTGATAGTCTGGAGTCAGCTGATAGTCCGGAGTCAGCAGATGGTCTGGAGTCATCTGGTAATTACAGGTGAGCCTCGGGTGGTGTGTACCGTGATGCAAATTGCTCATATAATGAGCCCATAACAGTGACGTCATCAGGCAAACGGTGGCCCAATGGTGAAAATCCAGGTGATCCCCGTGGCCTATGTAAAGTACCATCCGCTCGGTGGGTAACAAGTCCCCCACCCCCACCCCCCACCGCACTGTCACTGGCGGATCAAAGGACGTATCTCAGCCATTCACAGTATTATTTTTGGCACGAATCGTAAATAAAGGCAAATCCTGATTAAAATAAAGCCACCTATAGAAGGGGTCGGAGGGAATGGCCGAGCTGACCCCTTGGAACCATCAATGTCCCACATCTCCACCTGGGATCTAAGGAGTGGTGGAACTAGGGAAGGCAAAGGGGGCATACGCTCGCAATTCCCCAGATAGTTTTCTACAAAGCAAAATTGGCCGACATTCGAATGGTGACCGCCCGTCCAAGCCGACGCCCCAGCCGACGCCTGGCCAGCTGCTGGGTCCGCGACTGCCCCAGTCCGATCTGATATTGTTCATGGAAGGAGTCGGGCGATCAGCAATTAGGTAGCACCGTGCATGCTTTTGTCGGGAAGCTGAGAGACACCGATTTGTGTGCGGATGCGGCTTTGAACGAATCTGACCTCATCCTTGACATAATCAGTATTCAGGGGCGGATCCCCGGGGTCAGAGGTCCACCCCCCCCCCACCCCGCCCCATACGCACACACTTCGAGGCAGCATTTGACAATATTTTTACAATATAATGGCGCTTTCTGGAATTTTTAAAGAATATTTTACCAAATACTATCCTAAACAGACTTGACGAATGTTAGCTAGTCATAAACATGAACAGGTTTCCGAGCCGGGATGTTTATTTTTGTCGGGCTGGGTTTGGCGTCCCCCGCAGCCGGGCATCTGGAGCCGCCACTGCCCAGGGGCGCAACATTTAGCATGCTTGGTTTTTACTGCTATCATTTATCGACACGTTCATCTTTAACTTTGCACTGCATCCTGTATGGTTTGTTGATGCCAAATGCTTCAGTGTGCGTCTAACCACCATGTTGAGACGTAGTCGTGACGCGAGGTTAACACTCCCTTGATCCAGTACGGTAGCAGACTGAAACCCAAGTTTTGGACACAATCTGAACAATCCACGCATGGAAGGTACCTACATGTTTCGAGACTCCATTTTCAACGATTTCGTAGATACCCCGGAAACCTCGTGGACAGAGGAAGAGACATAATGCTCCCCCTCACATTGCTAGATATAATTATTTCGTTCATCACGACAGGACATTTAATGACCTCCCTTGGATATAAAAATCATGCTGGGAACAGCCAGCATTCCTGGAGCAGGATGGAGTTTCGATGTCGTGTCATGTCTCGCGGTGTAAGACTTCTGGCAACTCAGCGTACCGGAAGTCGAGGAGGTGCTCTGCACTGATGGTGGCGGCGCCAGCGATAACGGCACCAGCACTAGCGGCGGCCGTACCTGCATGCTTGTGATATTGACATGCTTATTTGTAGATGCATATTTATGGAAGTTTGTATCATATCTTGGTGTTGAGAATGTTCTGGTTTAATTGTTGATGGTCTGTATAAACACTTGCCTTGAGCCCAGGCAAGTTTCATACCACTCCACATGTGTTGGCGTGTGTGATAAAAATGGTTCAGACATCGTCCAAACATACAGCAACTGCTGAACCAACCAACGAAAACAACCACAAACAACTCCAACCAACTAAAATTAACCGACTACTGCTGCTCGGCAAAGTCGTGCGCCAGTTTTTGCCGTCGGCGTCGCCCGACCCCGCGCTGTGTGGCCTCGGCGGCCAGTCCAGGTCAGGTCAGCAGCCATGGAGCCTCCAGGTGCTCCATGGCTGCTGACTCCCGGACAGCCTGTGTCACATCTCCACCCTCTGTCGGTCAGGCGTCCCCGCGAATAGTGCACATGTTGTGCACGATGAAACGACATGGAACGCTGGTCAAAAGCGATGCGCCACCCATGGGCCATCGCTGGGTCCGGATCCCACCTGAAGTTGGGCCCGAGTTTGCTTACAGTGTGTTTTGTTTTGTAGGCATGCGAGATGCACGATGGCACTCATGAGTGTTCTGAACATCTATGCGAAACAAATACACACACACACGCACATACATATATATATATATATATATATATATATACATACACGCACACACACACACACACACACACACACATGTATATATATATATATATATATATATATATATATATATATATATATATATATATATATATATATATATATATATATATATACACACATACACACACACACACACACACAATATATATATATATATATATATATATATATATATATATATATATATATATATCCGACACACCGATGCAGCTATCAACATGCAAGTCAACGCGCGTGAAACACCCAAACTCTGGAGGGGAAAGCCCAGCCCATCCCCCCGCCCTCGAGTGAATGAGTTACAAAGCAATACCGGAAAGATATATTTTCTGTACTGCAAGCGTCCGCTCGCATGACGCACGCGAAGCGCTACCTGAAAAATAAACATCAAGTTTGTACATTTCACAAAAGTGACTTTCTTCAGTATACTGTCTTGAAAATGTCTTAGGCTAAGACGAAGCGTCGATAAAATACAGAGATGACCTTTATGTCAATTGTAATCCTAAAACATCATGAACGATGGCGATACCATACAAGCACAGCGAAGAAACAATAAAAATTGGACGATCAATTTGAAGCGATAAGCAGGAAAATCACAGACGGTACACTCGCACTCATATTTAAAGAACCATGAATTTACACACACACACACACACACACACACACACACACACATATATATATATATATATATATATATATATATATATATATATATATATATATATATATATATACGCATGCATATGCACACCCGTTTGGTTGATACGCATAAGCATTCGCTCGGTCGTTATCCGTCCTTGGTCCATGACGCTGGTGCAATTGACGTGCCGTGGTCTTTTTCTGGTCTGCATTAGCCTTATGTCGTGTTCCTTTTCTGGTCTGCAGTAGCCTTATGTCGTGGGCCTTTTCTGGTCTGCATTAGCCTTATGGGCAGTTGACGGTCGACCGTTGACCCGGGTCGACTCTGTCAGCCCGTATTTGTCGGCTGGTGGCCAGGTGGTAGCGGTGCATTAGCAGCTGCCACGTGCCACTTGGGCAGGGTGTCGACGTCCACACCTGCTCAGTGATGAATGGATGCATTAGGGTCTTAAACAGCAAATGTCGTGCTGGCCGCATCAGAAGCAACGCTGTCACTTGTATGCTCTTGTTCTGCACCGATTTTGTGTTGTCTCCCGATGTGCGAAATATCAAAATTGACGTGCAGGATCTGTTTTACCAAGGATCTGTTTTACCAAGGATCTGGTCTGCTGGATGTGGATGGCAATCAGACAAGGTCATACATTTGGATCTAGCCTTCTAGCATCTAATAGCTTCGAAAGTAAGATGGCATTTAGAAGTATGACTTACTAAAGTGGTGGTTGGTGACAGCTTAAAAACCACATATGCTACGCACAATTCGTTTCCTCCTAGCTGTTTGTGCATGAGAACCATGTGGCAACTATACAATCTGAATTGTGGCCTTACAAACACTAGACAATTGGAAGCGTAAGCCTCGTGGAAGCACCTGAAAAGTAAGGCTCTTAACAAGATGGTTATCGACACCTGCATTATGATGAAACTCCGTACTTCGGATGGTCTGATACTTTGGATGCACTTCATGCCATTATTCAGAATTCCGACGTCATAGCTGTGCAGGAGACCAGAGTTCCTGCTTGACCAGGTACGTCAAGCAGGAACTCATCTGCATTAATAAATTGCACGATGATATCTGTGGAGTATGACGCGACCCACGAGTTTGCCGGAAGGTCTACACGACGTCATCCGAAGGGAAGTTGATAACTGGCTTTGTAAATGATGTGTTACATCAATTAGACATTTCAAGCAGAAAATTCAGCTGGTTTTGTCCAAGAGCTTCCCTTAACTTCAAGAAATGAAATAAACAAACAAAGTGTAGGTGTGTCATATCCATACCAAGATAACATGAATGGCTACATTGAAAACACCTGAGCCAGCGAAGCACTAGCCCTCGCGTGACAATCCGGGAAATTCACCTTTGCCGAGCCATGGTAGGAGATGGCCTATTGCCGAAAGTCATACGATCTTCTGATCTATCAATGCTGGGAAGCAAAGAAAGGTTCATTAGGGAGCTCTGGCCTATTCCACCAGGGAAAAAATAACGTACTTTTTTTGCGCGATTTCAATCATTGCTGTTTCACACGTGCAAGACGAAGAAAATCATGAAGGTACAGTTTATATACCGATTTGAATGCAAGTATATAAATGCTAGTATTTAAATCGTATGTAAATATTAATCATATATAACTACTAGTATTTAAATCACATACCTACCAGTATTCACATCATAGATAAATGCTAATAATATATAACCACTATAATTTAAATCAGATTACACGCATTTGACAGCGTCTTCACTTTCTCTTTTTCATCGCTCAAAATCGCTTTCTACTTTCTCTTTGCGAATCCTTCCCGGTGACGAGCATCGGAGCTCATTGAGCTCCTTTTCACCTTTTTTTTACATAGCATCAGACTAGAGCAAGCCATTTGAAGCCAAACGCTATCATCCTCTCCGCTGTCGTATACCACATACATATTGGCTATAGTTCACACTAGGTAGGCAGGGACCAATTCAATTTGGCAAAAAACGGATGGTTTCCCTATAGGTTGCGCTACCCTCGGGTTTTCCAAACAGCTTGGTTTTTCTTCCTCTCAGACTTTTGTTCAAGCTCTAACTTAAACATGCATCTCCACATTCAAGGTCGGGCCTGACTCCCACGGCTCGCCCTGGACGCCGGGCCTCCGCTTCGTTCCAGGTCCCAGGTACCCAGCGGAGCCTGTCCGGGGCTATGAAGCTGTCCACCTTCCAAGTGCTCTATTGTATATATTTAGGGTACCGGCGGAGGTGCCGATACTGGCTGGACTGCCACGCCCTAATTCCCATGTGCAAATACGGAACCTGCAGCTAGTTTTCAAGATTGTTTTCTATTTTCCATTCATATGCGTTCAGACCACGGGTGTTCTTTAATATATTTTTGAAGGGCAAGTGCCCCTCAGTGTTTGGTCTGTTACCTAATAATTTATATTTTAACATGGGGTGTCATGGAGCATGCGTTCCATCGATGTGGGGCTTCCAATGAACCTCATGTAATTTGCACTCCAATGATCTATAGTATAATATATGTAGATATATATTATTTTTTTGATATTATATATTTATGCATATATATATTATATATCTATGCATATATATATATATATATATATATATATATATATATATATATATATATATATATATATATATATATATATATATATATATACATATGTGGGTATATTTTGGTAGGATACCTTCTTTTATACATTGGCTGTTGAAGAGAAGAGCGCATTTAGTCTTAGCAAGTTTTCTGTCTAGGTTTTCGATTGCTCGTATTGTTTTCTTCGTTTCGTTTGGTAGCTGGTAAATTATTTCACCTAATGACATGTACAGTTATATTCGTTTATTGACGTTACGGATGCAAACATTGATCCATTTTCAAATTCACTGCTCTGCATAATGCAAATATACACACACAAGTACACTTAAGAATATAAATTGAGCACAGGTTTCACACGAGCTATTCTCGCAACATCACCTCACCTTTTGTCAATTCCTGAAGGGACACTCACATAAACAAGCATATCCTCATCTGACAATTTACAACAACCGTAAAGCACTGGATTCTCGCATCTACATGGAAACGTGTTTACACTCCCACCCACGCCCCCCCCCATGCTTTTTGGTCATGCATTATTCCAGAGTGACAACGTGACGTGTGTGGTTAATTGTTTATTTATTTCTGGTGTATGCTCACGTATGTACGATGACTCGAGCACCATGAGACGTGTTCGGTCCGAACTAGACGTGATGATGGTAGTGTTGTTGGTGAGGTGTTCTCGTGTTAGCGGTGTTTGGTGGCAGTTTGTCATGTGTTCTCTTGGTGCTCCATCTCTGAGGTGCATTGTGAGTCTTCTGGAAAGGGAGGTCATGGTGGCACCAATGTAACTTACTGCACGAAGCCTACAGTCTTCGCATGGGCATGCGAATTTGTAAACTACATTGGTACGTTTTTGTTTTCTTTGGTGGCCTAAAGATTGTTTTTCATTAGAAGATTACAACTTTTCATTCACTGTCCCTAACATGAACAAAAACATCATCGACATACCTGCGGTAGATATGAGGCGCAAGAGACGGGCCACATAAGACATGGGTTTCCAAGTGGCATATGTAAAAACTTGCAAAACGAGGACCTAATGGGAGCCCATAGTGGCGCCTTCCTTTTGCCGATACAGTTGCCCACATGGCCCACGGAAGGGAGACTCCATGGTGCACGCACGGAGCAGTGTCGCAAGAATGTTGGGCGACAACTTCAGCGGCGGTAGCGGACCGAACACGTCTCATGCTGCTCGAGTCATCGTACATACGTGAACACACACCAGAAATAAATAAATAAATCACCACACACGTCACGTTGTCACTCTGGAATAATGCGTGACCAAAAATCGGGGGAGGGAGGGGGCGTGGGTGGGAGTGTAAACACGTTTCGATGTAGATGCGAGAATCCAGTGCTCTACGGTTGTTGTAAATTGTCAGATGAGGATATGCTTGTTTATGTGACTGGCCCTTCAGGAATTGACAAAAGGTGAGGTGATGTTGCGAGAATAGCTCGTGTGCAGTGGCGTCGCCACGAAATTCTTCCAGGGGGGAAGATCGAAGGGGGCCTCCTGCTCCCCGAAACGGGCGTCCATTGTGTTAGGGCCTCCTATTATTTTTAGGCCATTAGTATGGTTCTGGAATGGGAAACATGATTTCATATTAATGTACTGTTTGTTCTTGGCATGGTGCATTATTTACTCAACACGCCAAATCTTTTTTTTTGTCGCTGAAAACTGAAACATACCAAGGTATAAATAAGTAATATGTGCATAAATACCTAAGTGTCAAAACCAACCAACGTCTCAATGCTTTTTCGAACAGAATAATCTTCCCGCTGGCCACTAGATTGTAGCGAGGCTGATGCTAACCATATCTTTCAGACATCTCCAATTGATCAACCCACCGTTATGTCCTCCAAGAATAACTGAATATAGCTAAATTCATCATTACTGTTATTTAGTACCACCAGCTTGATGCCCTAAGCAAAGCTTAAGCGATCATTTTTCAGTCCTAGGACGATAATTTCGCGAAGGTGACAGCAAGAAGTGGGTTACATTGGTTTTCTGATCGGAATCTTAGGAATTTGCGAACTTTTCCCATATTTGGTGCTGGTTGCAAGGCACCTGCCAAACAAGTTAAAATAACAAATTCTTCGCGAATTAATTCACGCGCCTGGGACTTCGACCGCAATTTTGTCAAAGGGGACTTATCGAAATGAAATGATTAGTGATCAACTAAATTATCCTGTGGAGGGGCCTAATCTACCACTATCTTTCCTGATTCATCGGATTTCAACCCTAACTCCCCCACCCAATTCTACGGTTTTATTTTGGTATCCCTTGATAAATCAACTCACACTGCTGAACAGAGGTTAAAAAAAGTGTCCAGCCTATCACCTACAGAATATCGAACACCACCAGGCTGTCACATGTTGATAGTTCACATTAAGACCCGTATGCATGTGTGTGAGCGCGAAATATCGACCATGCCGCTGAAATGGAACAAAGAAGAACGCTTTAGTCCATATATGATCTTCAAATTCTTCAATTATATACGATCTTCAATTATTACTTAAAGTTACAACACACACTATAAGCTAATCGTGCTTCTATGGTGCGTATCCATCAATATCCGTCTATGGTGCGTATTATTGTGGCTTAATGTGATCACAATATGTTGTGCACACATATTACTTCGCAAAGCAAATCACAGGCTAAGCTAGCTTTTATTGTGAAAATATGCTCCATGTATGTCAGACCAAAAATATGTTTAAAAAAAGATCAGACCAGGTTAGATATTTTAACATTTGTATTATTCAACACACAAATTGTGCCTATATTGATGAAACAATTTAAAATGATGTATGGTAAATCAGGCCAGACTAGATGCATTGCTGAGGGGAACCAATGGTCACATCATCCTAATCATGCGAATACACATGGTATTACAATATGCTGTTCTCCAAATCGAATGACTCATTGAAAATGAAATTCACCAATACAAATTGAATTCCCTTGTACAATAAGGAAGTCAATATGGCACCAATATCAAGGGCAGAGTGTCATAGGTCATATTTTGAATTAGCTTCAAGTAACTTATTTTTTTAAACCTCTCGGTCAATGCAGTAAGTTCTGCTTATGGCAAAACATGGGCCCTGTCACAAATAAATATAACCCGTGGAAGTGACCAGATTAATTACTAAAATAAAGGTTCATATTGGAAGAACCAAACCATTTCTTGCCATGATAAGGATTACAGAAGTCTGCAATGTGGGAAAACGACTGAAATAATATGTTAGACTGAGAAACGAGAAAAGTGTACTTCAGTCAGATATAACCAAGGCTGGGTTTATGTCTTGGAATTCTGGAATTGGGGAGGAAAATTGTGTGGCATTACAGGTTGGCTGGCATAAAGCAGAGGACTTTGAAGACTTTTCTTCTAATCTGAATCTGGGATTATGAGAGGAAAGCTGTGTTGCATTCCAAGTTGGAGAATGATGTGATTTGTTTCTGTCATCAAAAACACTATTTTCGCACTTTTCACGGACATGCTCCGTGTTTAATGCTCCCATGACCATGATCAAACATCAAGGAGATCGCAGTCATTGTCAGACTCATTTCGTCTTTTGGAAAAATGGAGTGGAAGACTTCCTGGAGATAAAATAATTTTTTTTTTTCGCGGCCAACATCAAAGACAAGACCATGTTTGTAGTACTTGTCATGACTCTCGTGTCTCAAAGACGAAACACCACCTACGCAACCATACACAATTTCAGCTTCAACAGCGCCTTGGTACTTATTAGGTAAATACGTGCACACTGAAACCAGCTTTGAAAACAAACTGCGCCGGAAAAAGGAACTGTTGCGTCGGATTCAGTCTCTGGGAGGTGACAGGATACTGTTCCGCCCGTTCGCCACTTGGGACTGCCGAAAGTGACGCCTGGTAACGGTTGTGAGCATCGAGGATTGCAACAAAAGTATCGGTGATGGATAAAATCCGAAGGATTTGTGAGCATCACAAAGAGTGGGGCTATCAGCACGTACAACTTTCTCCAGGAATTGTCATTCGACAGTGGTGTAGAAACAGTGGAAAAAGGAGCCTTTTCACGGACTGAAACACGTGCAGCCCGTGCCACGATGACTGCGCCAGCACACTCTGCAGCCACTGATCGTCGATTTGACAATTATAGTCGGTACATGGGGCCATGATGTGAAGGTGACGGCAAGTCGCTAAGTTTAGCCATTTCCGAGAACCAGACCAAATCGTGAAAAACGACGAAAAACGTCGCTTCCGCTTTTCACACCCCCCCCCCCCTCGCGTGCGCCTGGCGAGTGACTCGGAAACGGTTGCTACGACGCTGTTGACAATTGTCGTTTGGTGTTAGTAGTTCGCAATGCTGAGGTGTTAGTTTGGTGTCGATCGGTCCATTGGTTGTCAAGATATTGCGGTTTGAATCCGGTCGATGGGGAGCGCTAAAGTTGGTGATTTTCCGCACTCAAAATCTCAGTTTGACATGCTATTCCCAAGGGCGACCGGTCATTCACCGGACACCCGTTCTCTCAAGACCTCGGTGACGTGCACGCGCAACACATTGACCCGACCGCAACGAAACTGTGCCAGACGGATAGCCAACATTTGGAGCATTCACGTGATGTCAGCCATATCTCGTTACCTGTGATGTGAGCCGTGCCACACGCCACAAACTGTGCTGCAAAACGGAACTGTTGCGTCGGGCTCAATCTCTGGACGGCGACAGGACAGATCGTAGGTGACAGGCTTACCACGGCAATGTTAAAACCTATGGACTTTACCATGAGTGGTAGAGTTTTTTCAGCCCCCTGTCCCCCCGATCATAGCCACTAAGTTGTTTCTGTACGCTTCTGATACATGCACTGAAACAAGATGAGTACGTATTTGTCTGTATGGTTAGAAAATACAAATTGACTGGGTATGTTAAGAGGAAAAACGGCCTGATGATAAATACAATTCATGCGCAATGATAATACGGTACCGTGGGTTGTCACCACAACCGGAGATATTTTTCATATATCTGTCACCCACGCTCGTGGCCGAGTAGCCGTTTTAATCACCCCTGCAGTGACCGTTCCATTCCCGATTATTTCGCCTCGCCAGCGGTAATTCGCCAAGCAATGCTATTTCCGATTTTCTTCCCTGACCCCATCCCATGTACGTGACCCCACTGGAAGCTTTCAACGCACGCAGGGACCTTGCTAACGCACAAGGGTATGACAAAGAGTGGCTAGAACCACAGAAGGCTAAATGGTTCCAAATCAAACAAAAGAACCAGGGGTTAAGCACATGGGGATTTTCGAAAACACCCTAACACGTAAAAATATCCTCGGTGCATAAAAAGCAACAAAACCCAATAACGAGCAGGAGTTTAGAAAATGTATTAAAACCCTAACTTGAATTTCAAATATATTACCCATCACTTTTAACTGTAAAATTTCCAAATTTCAGGCATTCAAGTTCATATCACCGGTCGCCACGACGTCAACGTCCGTGCACGTACGCGCATTCGGCGCATTCGCAACACTTCGTGCGGTGCTACGGTTTCTGCTAGGCCTTCTACCTTTTGCTATTTACTGTCACGTGATAAACTTGCGCCATATTTGACGTGCTGCAAAGCTTAGTATGGGCGCTCGCTACGAAAAGTCGAGTAATTAAATCCGATGATTAATTTCCTACTTCCCACATTTTCTGGTAGTTATGAAGTGCAGATTCCGTTCAGTTTTAACGCACCTGACATCTTTGCTGCTATCCTCTCAGAATGGTTGTCGAACCGAGGCCCTTCCTCAGTGTTCTTTGTTGGACCCGCTGCGTCTTTCTGCGCAGCGGCCTAATGCATTTTCGAAACCCCTCCTCGTTTCAGTGTGTTGTTGCTTTTTGGGGCACCGATTCTTTTTTATGTGTCTCAGGGCGTTTTAGAAGATCCCGATGTCTTCATTTAACGCCCGGTGCTTTTGTTCGTTTTGGAACCATGTTGCCATTTGCGGCCCCAGCCTCTTTTCAGGTCCTGGTGCGTCCTTATAACCTCTGTGTGCCATAAGAGCTTCTTGTGCATTTTTTTAGAGGTCCAGGTATGTTAAGGCCCTGTCGCTTTTTGGGAGACTATGTGCGTTTTCGAGGGTCAGTTGTATTGCCGGCCCCCATTATGCTCTTAGGTTCCTGTTGTGTTTTGGGGGGCTTCTCACGCACATTTGTGGTGCTCCAGTACGATGTTGTGTCTTCGGTGCGGTGCTCCTTAGTCCCAGCGCGATTTATCGCGCCCAGGCGCGTGGTTCCGAGGACCCAACACCAGTTTTCTGGGCTCAACGAGATTTTCGTGGATTTTTTGTTGTTGTTGTAAATTTTGAATCCCGGCATGACTTTTCGAGTCCCTAGCGTCACGTTTTTACATCTCACCTCGATTTTTATAGATACGGTATGTTCTTCAGTGCCATACGCAATTTGTGAAGGTATCTGGTTGCATGTTCGGCGCTCCAGAGTCATGCTCTTGAACAGGATATTAATTTTGTTACATACATTCCCATTTTGGAAGACTCCAGCTTGATTTTTCTTTCGGATACCGATTTCGTTTTTGTGGTCGCACTGCTCTTACGTGTGGGCCTAAACGCCAATTTTGTGGAGCTTCGACGGGACTACCGATGGGAATTGTGGGTCCCAAGCGCGATACTTTGGAGAACAGATTTGAGTTTGTGGGAAGCGTTGTATTTAGCTGTTGCCCCAACGCGATTTTGGCGGATCCTATTGCAAGTTTTCGAGCCTCGGAACGAGTTTTCGGGGGACCGGAGTACTTATTTGGAGATCCCTGCGCGAATTCTGGTGGACCGACGCGAATCTTGGTGGCCCTAGCGCGAGTTTTGAAGCCCAGGCACGATTCTTGGGAGCTTATGCCTCTCAGGATAGAGGGGGCATTTGCCCCTTTGATATGCCACTGTGGCCAAGGAAGGAGTATATTTTTGTCCCAGAGTGACATTCCGGTTAAGAATTGATTTTTGGAGCAGCTGCAAGTTTTGGGGCCCGGCGCCCCCCTCTGGGCCTCCAGGGTGATTATCAAGGGCTGCGACGCGATTTTTATATATAGTCCAATGTGATCTTTTGGGTCCTGACGTCATTTGCTTGGATCCCCTAGCTGCCTCGACACTTGTTTGGGTCTAAAACGTGCTAGGTTTTTTGGCGTCATTGTTGGGCCCCAGAGTGGAGTGTTTTTGCGTTTTTTTGTGTTGTTGTTGTATTTCTGCGAGTGTTTTTTAGAGTTGGACCCATGTCCGGAGTGTTTTCATTTCTCTGGCTTCATTTCTTTTGGTCCCAATGAGATTTGTGGAATGGTACGACCCGTCGTTACACTATATATATATTCATGGTCCGGTAGTAAATTTTTGGTACACCCAGGCTCAGCGTGATTTTCAAGGTCCCCGGCCGGATTTTTTTGGTCCATGTTGTAAATTTGAAACACCCCGGAACGACTTTTACCATCTCTTAGGGGTTTCTTGCAAATTGTAGGCCTCATCTTGCGTCATAAGTATCTCGTCCCATTTCCTGGAGCTTCTTTACAGGTTTCCAACGTCTTATGTCCTATCCTCCTCCATATTCATTATCCTCCTCTCACGTCTTTGGGACCTCTTGCTCTGTGTTTGATTCGAACTTATCCCTTCTTAAGGGTGGTTCGTATCTCCTGGTGGGCTCCTCTTCTCTCCTAGTTCCTCCTATACCAAATTATACACAACCTTTCTTATCTCAGTGGCCTTGTTTTTTTTCCCGTGGACGTTTTTGGACATCTGCGAGCCTTCTTTTCCGCCTGGGAGCTATCTCTCTTATCCAATGGCCTTTCTCTCCAAATTTCGGGCCTCCTCGTTCATCATGGTGTCTTATTTCCAACCTAGTGTCGTCCTCTTCCGAATTAGGTGCCTCCTGCCATGTCTCAGGATCATCCTTTTCTATTTTGGTGGAACCTTACTCGTTTTGGTGCCTATTTTTGCGTCTCCGAAACCTCATCTCATATCCACTGGCTTTCTTTTCCGTCTTGGGGCCTCCTCTCACTTTCTGGGGCCTCCCTTCCCGCATTGGGGCATCCTTTACAATTTTAGGGGCCTCCGTGCCAATTTGTGGCATTCTCTTGATTTATGTGGCCTCCTACCCTCTCCTAGGTGACTTCTTTGAAAAATTATGTGCCTCCTCCTGGAGGCCTCTAATTTGTACAATCTCGTTTTCGTCTTGGGGGCATCCTTTTCGTCCTGGAGGGCCTTCTTTTCGTCCTAGATGGCCTCCTTTTCGTCCTGGAGGGCCTCCGTTTCGTTCTGAGGGCCTCCTTTCGTCCTGAGGGACCTCCATTTCGTCTTGGGGCCAATTTTTTGTCCTGAGGACCTCCTTTTCGTCCTGGGGGCTTCCTTTTCATCCCGAGGGCCTCCTTTTCGTCCTGGGGGCCTCCTCAAATTTCAGGGGGCGGCGCCCCCATTCTCACGGCAGAGGGGGGGGGGGCAATTGCCCCCGCAGCCTCCCGATGGCGACGCCCCTGCTCGTGTGAAACCTGTGCTCAATTTGAATTCTTAAGTGTACTTGTGTGTGTATACTTGCATTGTGCAGAACAGATAATTTGAAAATGATCAATGTTTGTATCCGAAACGTCAATAAACGAATATAACTGTACATGTCACGAGAAAAAATTTACCAGCTACCAAACGAAACGAATAAAACAATACGAGCAATCGAAAACCTAGACAGAAAACTTGCTAAGGCTAAATGTGCTCTTCTCTTCAACAGCCAATGCATAAAAAGAATATATACAGATATATATATATATATATATATATATATATATATATATATATATATATATATATATATATATATATATTTATACATATATAATATATGTAGATAGATAGATAGATAGAATATATATATATATATATATATATATATATATATATATATATATATATATATATATATATATATATATATATATATATATATATATATATATATATATATATATATATATATATATATATATATATATATATGCCGGCAATTTCGGAAGCACTTGAACAGGAAGGAGAGGATTGAAATCTACTGATATCGGAACGATGGTGATATATTTGTCACCTGGCAGCGCCAAATTAATGTGTTGCTACTGATCTTATTATATAATAATAGTGGGTTTCGGATGCTTATGAAACTTATGAAACTGATCAAAAATACTGGTCGAAATCCGGCGACTATTTGTATTAGTGTTGCTTGAGCCACCTCGAAATGCATTTGCACCTGCATGCAAATACTAGGTAAGCCACTGTCAACGTTACTATATCTGGGATGTGTGAACTTTGAGTCTTAATCACTGAAAGGGACTTAGACGTCCAATGTAAAATCCAGCCCATGAAATATAGGTGTTTCTGTTGTTGTTGTTTCTGCATGAAATATCCAACATGTTCTTAAGTTGAATATTTTATGCAAAAAGTTGTTTTAAAGTTTTACATTTTTGAAATAGTTAGTTTTCTTCCATGGAAGGTTGGGCTAGGTTAGGTTAAGTTAGACTACATTTTGTGTTAAATTGAACATCAATTGTAATGTCATCTTACCCAAATCCAAGCCCCTTCTTGGTGTTATTTTGCCTCCCAACTGAAAAATTATCCACTTTCACAGGAAATGAATGGTTGCATCATATTGACAACATGTATAAGCAATGCATCAGAAAAAGAAATTTCAAGAACTCAAGAACTACCTTCCACTGCAAGTTTAGCATTCTAGTGATACCCCTGTATACTTGGATGATGATTTGGATTGCCATACTCAACAAGGAATACTTTGATAATACGTTAGTATTTTCTTTCAAGTCTGTTGGATGAAAAATGTATTGGCCTTTGGTAAGCTTCACCAATTTTGTTTTCAAAAGTTTCAAATCTGATAACACCAGACAAGCTTTGCCTATTACTTAGTACATACCTAGGTCAGTATATAGGTACTTTTCTAGAATCTTGCGATTATTGCCTGATGCTTTGGGTATTATTGTATTTAACACGCGCCCTGGAGGGGTGGGGTGGGGAGCGAAATCCGCCCACCCCTCCGGTTTTTCGTACATAACTCCAGATTTCACCGGTCGATATATGCCATTGTATGCGTACCTGCCTAGAAATGACCGGTGCGTTGTTTAAAGTACGAAAAACGAAAACCGGCAGATTTGTTTTTGTCGAGTTAGGGGCCGTTGAAGCCCAAAAATTTTATCAGCTCCAGAATACAAAAATCGGCTTTGAAGTACTTCCCGTATATTGTCAAAATGGAAGTGTTCTTGGCAACCCTAGCGACCTGTTTGGTGTATATGGTCATTCTATAGGGTTTCAAAGTCATGTTAGGTAACCGAGTTCAAGTCAGGTCAAGTTCATGGCAGGTTAATGGAACCAAACTTGGTCAACTGGAATGTTGTCATAAATGCAAATGACTGTCACGCGATTGATGTCACTTTGCATGTTACTCCCTACACATCCTGAGCACTACTGTTTGTCATTGTGAGCCGATTCCATACTTCATTCATGTACTTCACTCCTTTTTGCGAAACCGATTGCGCGAGCCGCCCAACGGAGCAGTGGGGCGGGCGGCCTGGTTCCGGTAACTGAAGCAGGTAATGGCCTAATAAAGTTCATCTATATAAGTGAGCTGAGGTCAAATTTCGGGTTTAGCATCTGTATTGCATCATTAGTAATGTCTAAAGCATTCATTAATGCGGATTTCTGAACATTTAAACACAATCACAGCGATCCAGAACGATGACAAGCCAAGCCACGCAAAACCAGAAAATGTGAAAAGTTAACCTCATTTGACCTCGAATATATTGATCTAAGGTCATGAAAATTGTACACAATAGAGATCACTGCTGTACCCATCCACCCTGGGAATTTAGTTGCTCCTGCTTCAATAGGAAGCTGGAACAACGAGAGGAGCAACGACGGAGGCGAAATCCGCCACCGTCCAGTGCGCGTAATTTTCAGAGGTCCTCCAGAGCGCGTGTTAAGGTATCCATACAACAAGTTTTGCACATTTTACCTCCGTGAAGCAAGCATATATGGTTAGACTTGGTTCAACTTGGTTAGATTAGTTTAGGTTAGATCTTTCTTTCTAGGTGAAACAATTATCAAAAACGTTTAAGAATACATTTTCCAAATAATCATGTTTTCTGCAATAACATATTAGGTTTGGCTAGACTTTGGTCCATTCTTGTTTGCTTTTTTGGATTAAAACAAAAAGAAATCCTTCAAACAAATTCTGACATGGAAGATTAGGTAATAAATTCATGGTTGAAGGCGTTTTATGAATCCTTTGAATATACCTATCCAATACAATGTTTATGAATGTGACTGACACCAATTAGGACCACTCATTTTCTGTGCAATTGTTTACTTTTCGGTTTGTGAGCAAATTAACACGAAGAGGAGGCTTTGAGCTTGATGAAAAGCAATGTTTATAAAACATGAAATAAACATGCAACCGAACCTAACACGCGGCCTAAAGGGCCTCTGAAAATTACGTGCACTGGAGGTGGCGGATCCCCATCTCCTAAGATCTCGGCTCCTATTAAAGTTGGAGCAACGAAATTCACAGGGTGGATGGGTACGGTAGTGAACTCTATTGTGTGCAAATTTCATGACGTTGGATCAATATCTGCAAGGTCAAATGAGGTAAAAAATATCAGAATGTTCTGGTCTTGCGTGGATTGGCTTGTTATTGTTAAGGCTTCCGGCAATTGTGTTTAAATGCTCCATAATGGGCATCAATGATCTTTTGGACAATTTTAATGATGCCATACAGATGCTAGACCATTACATGCCAGATGCATTAAACCTCAAGTTACCTATATAGCAGCACTTTATCGGGTCGTTACTTGCTCCAGTTACCGGAAACGGGCAGCTCGTACGACTACTCCGTTGGGCGACTCGGCGCAATTGGCTTCCCAAGGAAAGGAGTGAAATACCTACATGAATGCAGTTGTGAAACGCTTAGGTATACAATGAAAAGCAGCAGTTTTCAAGATGTGTAGGGAGTAACAAGCAAAGTGACATCAGTTACATGACGGTCGTTTTCACTGATGACAACATTCCAGTTGACCAAGTTTGGTTCCATTAATCTGTCATGGGCTTGACCTGACTTGTCCTCGGTGATCAAACATGACTTTGAAACTATATAGCACAACAATATACGTAAAATAAATTGCTAGTGTCGGCAAGAACACTTTCCTTTGCCAATGTTTGGGAAGCGCCTCCGCGCCGATTTTAGTTGTCTGGTGCTGTGAATTTTATTTTATTTTAACGGCCTCCAACTCGAATAATGTTTGGTCGGTTTCCGTTTTCTCGCTTTAGAAAATTCGCCGGTGATTTCTAAGCAGGTACGCAAGGAATGGCGTATATCGGCCGTTAAAATCTTGAGTTATGTGTGAAAAACCGGAGGGTTGGGCGGATTTCACCCCCCTCCAGGGCGCGTGCTAAGCCACCCCAATCTCCCATTGGAGATATGATCGTGGATTGATAATCAAACGGGGTATTTTGATAGATGGAAGACTTTGTTGTTCTTGTTGTGGCAAGATAATTGTCTAAACTAAGATGTCTATGAATAAAATGTTATGACCTCAAAGGTGCTTGTTGAAGTATATCTGTCCTTATCTTCAGTTTGGATTCTCCATCTCAACCTTTCCGTGAGGGGGTAGCTTCTGCCCCCAACCTCTCTTGTCTCGATCTTCCGCCTGCACCAGAAGTCGGCCCCAGCCCAGCCTCTGCATGCTGAGATCCAGAGTTGCACCACCCTAATGAGACTGAGATCAGCTTGCTTGCTGTTACTCGAAGGAAGAAGTTCACATTAACAATTTTCTCAAGAATGAGCATCTTCGAGACAGCTGGTAATGTGATCATGTAAACAGCAGGTCAGGGTTTTTGCACTGTGGAAAGAGCGGGGATACAACAATTATGCAACCGGTGTAATGGTTGTAGCTTACCATGCAAAAGATTGACAACTTTTACATACTCTTTTAATTTTTTTCCTTCATCAAAGGTAAGCCTGTTGTTGATGCCAAAATATTTTGGCATACGCGAAAATAATGCTGGCAATGCAGTGCATTTGTCAGCATTGCAATTAAACCGAAAATAATGACAGGATGGGCACCCTCCAAATCCATTCAAACCTTCATGCAAATCCTAGTCACGCCATTCAGGGGACGACTGACTCAGGACACCCCATTCAGGGGTGGCTGACTCAGGACACCCCATTCAGGGGTGGCTGACGACAAAATCCGAAAGTTCCCCCCCCCCCAAACCGGTGGGCTAGATCCGCCAGTGACCGAAGATCATATATTTAATGCCCATTAATACTATTGTGCTAGGCATACGTAACGTTCTGGACATCACTTCATGCCGGCCCCTGTCAATGTCCATTGGCAGCCGGGGACGTCATCTGGGCGCTGATTTGGGCTCAGCACATTATCACGACAGCAAGAAATGGTACTTTTCCGCGTACGTTCCTGGCTAACAAGTATACGTGAGTGGTGCAAATTATACGTCATCTGAAAGCTTCTTTCATGGTATTTCGATAATCATGGGAGACTTTCACACGAATGTGATAGTTATTGTATAAAATGGTGTTATTTAGACCCATGTCATATCCATCGACACTATTTAACTTAGGCGGGCCGAGCGACTCGGTGTTGGTAGCGCAGTTGGTAGCGCGTCGGTTTGCTGACTCGGAGGTAGCCGGTTCGAGCCTGGAGGCCGGCAGCTTTTTGTGCGCGTTGTGGGAACTCCTTCTAATAAGCGACAGTTAATTAAGACACTGTTCACATGGGACGATCTTTTTCATAAAGAGAAGGTAAATATTCTGCAATATTCAATATTCAGATATTATGCAAGGCTGGGGTTCTGCCACCTTAAATTTTTGGTTGGGCACTTCTTCTTATCAGCCAGGCATAGGAAATACGGAACACGTCACCGATTATGACAGTGTCCAGGCCCACAGACCCTTCCTGACACGGGCGGCGGAACATCGGGGGTGGGACAGGAGACAGGATCCCCTGAATTTAATCATTTGTGGCACTACGGCAGTGCATTGCAAATATTGAGCTAAAAACTAACGGTTGCCCTTTCCCCTCCCACCAGTACACGCCGACCAACATTAGTCCCTGCTCCTCGAGGTGTGCATATAATAACAGTACATGATTATCAAGGTGACAAAACCAACAATTGTGCATGCTACCGAACAGTCAAATGACTGGACCCGAGCTGGAGTCAGAGCGATGCCAGTTCTAAGCTCGGCTCCACGCCTTTTACTATACACGGCGAACACACGCCACCAGGACCAAGCATTGTTTTGACGGGAGCAGACGTTTGCTAAAATATTTCGGTGACAATCCTGAACTTTCTGCAGTGCCGGCGCAAAATAAAAAAATAACGTTTTTCGTACCATGAAAGCTCGATTTAGATTCGGCAACAACTTTGTGGAACCCGTAAGCGCCAAGACGGATTTTAGATGCCCGCATGAGGATTTCGGTTCGATTATCATGCATTGTCCAAGGCTTAACCCGGAACTTGGCAAGATTGGGGAAGCATCCCCGTTCATTCCCCACCGTGGCTTTGCCCATGTTCGCACACCGTTATTCGGCATTTTCAGTCGAAATGAATTGGCTGCGTCGCTAACGCCATGTGAACCAACTTCTGTCATGCATGCAATATTGCAGGGGTAACAGCAATTTCTATGCCAGACCAGCTCGGAAGCAACTTTAATAACAGCTTAATTTGCGGTTGGAATGGAAAATTACCATGCAATACCCTACATCTTTTTAATTAAATGTGTTCTATTTTTAACTAAAGAAAATATTTTCCTTTCAAAATATGATTTCTTTATTCGCGTCGTGCGACCTGAAATGCCACCCCGGTAGCTCAGTTGGTTAGAGCGCTGGCCTGTGCTGGTCTCCCCAGTCCTGGCAACACAGGGTTCGAGTCGCTTCGCGCGCTCGCGTTTAGCCCCCGGCAGGGAGTGTGAGTTGGCAACTGGCCCGATAAGGCCGGGGACGAGCTACCGGGCGGCCGTGCCGGTGTATTGACGGCACATTAAACTTTCGATCAAAATTCTGTCGTTGAAAAGGAATTCGTGGATCGGGTGGTGGGGCGAGGGTTCACGCAACAAGCTCCGCTTAGCGATAGAACCCTGGTTCCTAAAGCTACCCCAGCAACAACTGGGACTAAACTTTAAATAATAAAAATCACGTATTTTGCAGTACAGCACGACATAAATACGGCAACAAAAAAGTTGTTTATCAATCAGACTTTAATACGAGGAGCATGCATCTGGAGAAGACGAGACTGTCAAGATTGAGGAAGGCCCTCACTCCCACTGCCGATTGTTTCTCGGTTGTGTACTCTGTGGTGGAAGTGAATGTGCATTTTGGGCGCATGGACTGCGTTCGTCATTTTGCGCACATGAATATATATATTCCGGCGCCCAACAGAGTGCGTATTAAAACGATATATTGAGGAAGCACAACGCAAGACATATATTGGGAGAAGCAAACACATGAAGCAGAAAAAGAACCTTGGGTTCCTTTACGACACAATTAACTGCTAGGCCATATAGCGTCGCCAACTTCTCAAACCGATTGGTCGCGGGTGGACTCGGTAATTCCGCTGGTTGCGGGACTCGAACCCATAATATTGCGGTCAAGAGCCCAACACCCTACGGACTAAGCTACCGCGGCTCCACCAAACGCGTGACATAAGAAGTTATCGGTAGCAGGTGCAGATAAGCCACGGTACTTAATGAGGTTGCATTGCGACAACACATTACAATACCTAACATTACAGTACGTACATATCAGGCACCTTATAAAATCGGACGAACTGGCAAGAATAGATGGAACATCCTCATCGTGACATCTGTGGCTGAGAACAGCTCGACATGCATACATACACAGACTACTCACGAGCAAGGGACGATGAGTACGTGTAAACCTACAGGCTACGCTCCACCGACTTCACAAACACAGGCACATATCTGTTGTTGAGCTTGACATACGCTCGATGCGACTGCAACACGCACGTTTAGTCTCGTGTAATATTTGTATAGAAAGTCCTGATATGCTGCTATATGATCAACGGCAAGTTATGCACCTAGGTCCAATCAATGAAAGATTCAAACACTGATCTGAATGTGAAGTATCGCCCACGTGCGGCCCATACTTCGCAGTCACTGAACAAACTGCTCGGCTTTCCGCTGCTGCCGCTTTGCGAGCTGGGCGACGTTCACCTTGTTCACCAGCCCGAGATGAATAAATGTCCGGATCCTCGCAAAGCACTTAATTATATTCTGTCTATGGAATTGAATCTGGATCCCAACACCTGGCGGAAACTTTCAATGATCCTTGGATGTCTGCTGAGATTGTTGGGTTCTTGGGCATGGTGAACACAAAACGGTGCATTCATCTGTCTGAATGTGTGGAAGAATTCCTCTGTGGGAACCGTCAGGCCGCTAATGCTTAGGAGGCGAGTCCAGAACGCTTCTCGTGGTTCATCTTCGGGATGCGCAAATGGGTGCCCAGCGATCGGTCCGCTGGTTTCTTTCTGGCCATGGACCAAGCCACATATCATTCCCCCCCCACCGCCACGCTTAGCATTTAACATTCCTTCAATTCACATCATTATCTGATGTGATTTCAAGTAAGCTGATATTCATTTCTATGGGAAATGAAATCTCAGCAAATCGGCAGTTCAAGTTCATGTGCTGATATCTAGAAAAAAAGAGTAATTTCACTAAAAAATCATATTAATATAATTCAACAAAGATTTTTCAAACACTAGGAAAAACACTAATGTTGACAATGACAGTACATGCTATCCCCACGCCATAAGACATAAGAGGTTATGTAAAGTGTGGGGAGAATATGGAATAATATGTAAAATATTGAAAGTGTGGGGAAATGGGGTTTTTGGTGACTAACAAAGAACACTGATGTCAAATTACAAAAATATCCTAGCTGAATCTAACCTAAACAACTGATGTTGGACCTCCTAAAACATACTCATGTTCGGTCATCTAAAACCTACTGCTATTGTATGCTGGATGTTGAACGTGATTCACGAAGGAAATGGTAGATCCATTGTACCTTAATTACAAACTCGCATCAATTGTGCACCGTATATTAATTAACCTCCTGACATGGAAACTCAGTTAATGGAAGCATACATTTTGTATCCTAGGCTGATTCTGTTATCATTACTCCATGTAGAAAGGGCTGGCCATTATTCTGCTGGAATATCATGATACAAATGTTAGAAATAGCCACATGCAAATATATGTATTCATTTTTTGGGTATAAATAAACCTGGTTTTGGCTTTCCGTGCATGATTGCCTATCCTGTCTTCTTCCGATCATTCCCTACTCCCAAGTAGCCTTGTTCTTCATTCAACACAGTTTATGGAAAACTATTTTCAGTATACTGGGAAGAAGTTGCTAGTAAGCTTCAAGAAGTTCAGTCCATACATCTGTCTAAAAAATTGTCTTCATTGGGGCTTCTTATATATAAATACCAAGGTTTTTGGAATTTGGAGGATAGAATAGAAACAACAGTTTTTTTTCCTGAAAAAGAGTTAGGTTAGGTTTGGACTGGGGAAGGATTGTGGTGATAACTCAGCCAGGATTGTTGCATATGTGATATCAAAGATATTCAATGGATGACATTGGTTTGGATGCACTGTTTATATATTTAACATTATCCTTCATTACCAATTACCCCACTCAAAGCAACACATTTCGCATTACTTCACTTACGAACTGAAAAGCGTGCATTTGCGCTGGAATACAATGGTCATATCACCTTAATGACTTTCAGAAACATGCATTTACAATTTTTTCTTGAAATGCCACCTCAACTAAAATGCAAATCTTCTTCTTCAGGTGCAATTGTAAAAACCTCACACAGCTCCAACCTTGCCTCTTTTCAGAAGAGAACATAAATTAGCTTCCAATAAAAATAATCACATTCATGAACAACTCGATCTGAAAATTGAGGAAGCTAAAGAAATGCCTAACTTATCCCAACCTCATTTTAGCTTTGCCTCTGTAAAAATGCGCAAAACGTCACTTGTAAACACTCAAAACTGCAATAATCCCTTAAATCACATCTCACACAGTACAGGTGAGAGTGGTCACATTTTAATCACATCAATCAACTTTGCATTGGAAAGGCATATCAAGAATTCAAATATTAACTAAAAAGTACATATTTCCCTGTAAATTTATTTTAATGTCTGATATTTTTTTGGCAATTACACCAGTATTTTTAGTGGCTACTAATAATTGGTACCACAACAGCTACAGTGATGTAATCCTGCACAACCACTTTCATGTTCAGAATATGGCACAACACTACAAAACAATTATATGTTTTAAAGCAGCTCTATGTGAGTGGTTAGATGACTGATAGAGAGAACCATCTGAATATGGATACCATCTTCATTTTTTAAAATTCAGTAAACAGTATAATTACTTGTTTGGCCACACAAAAGCAGCAGTAGAGCAATTTGTTCCATGCATTAAGTGTTTGGAAACTCCCTCTTACCCTACTACCACTACTGCCCAGCCATGATACAATGGACAAGCAATTACCAAATTGTCCACAAGTTGGTGAATGGTACAGTATGGCATGATTACATATAGCACACAGAAACAATGTGATAACTGACAGGGGGACAACGCACATGCTAACATTAATAACCAGATTGCATCAATGACATGCTGACCAAGTTGACATTGTGGGCATAAGGCCTTAATTCGCATAAATTGTCTGAGGTGCGTTCTCAATATCAACCACGCCATGGATAAATTAATTCTGGGTATGGTGCCTCGTTTCCAGGCCACCAGCACGCTAGCAGAATAAGAAAACATATTCAAGCTTCAATGAATGACTAATATGCTTTACAACCAACCGGGAAACTAATCGTGAGAAAAGCGCCATAATTGTGCTAAAATGAAAGCACCATATTTAGTAGATTTATTGGTATAGTCCAAAACTAGAATATAATTCAGCAGTATTCCGGAATAAAAGAGCGCTTCTGGTATACGACGTCACTTGGCGTAGGTTTTGTCTAGTTTCAACTAACTATACTAGAACAGCCAACTTTGGAGTACCTGTTGTCTCTAGTTATCTTGACTTCATGCAACCTTTGATCGAAACTGGCGATATGAGTGTTGAGCAACGGTCGATACGTCATGGTGCTTTTTCTTGCCGCACGACTGGAACTGTAGCACCGGCATAGCTGGGTTCACTTTCAGGAGTTGGTCTGATTAAAAAGCTGCTCCCCAGCGACCAAACTATGCTTGTTAGAGACACACAAATGTTATTGTAGGCCATATCACAGCTGATTTTCAATGTCGGCAATGCCGAGGTGCTTACAAGTAATAATAGGTCAACCCGGTTTCGCTACTTTGATCTTCTGAACATATATATATATATTATATATATATATATATATATATATATATATATATATATATATATATATATATATATATATATATATATATATATATATATATATATATATATATATATATATATATATATATATATATATATATATATATATATATATATATATATATATATATATATATATATATATATATATATATATATATATATAGCCATGTATATATATATGTATATATATATATATATATATATATATATATATATATATATATATACATATATATATATATATGTATATGTAAATATATATACAAATATACATATTCTCTGATATCTTTTCAACAGAATCATTCAAGCAAGAGGTGCGCATCTGTTTCTTGCGCCAAAATTATGAGGTCAGGTCAGATTACGTTTTATGGTCCGGTAAACAACTTCAACGGAATCTTAACCCGCGTACGTCCGGGGGGCAGATATATGCCCCCTCCGGTTTTCCTCATTTGCCGCCAAACTAATCGGGTTAGCAAGGCCAAATTCGCATAGCTGTTTATTGGTCTTCTCCGCATATCCTCATACATATACAATCCTGGGTCATCTCAGGTCAGTTAACCAGGTCAGGCGAAGTGACCCAACTACACTCGGAGTTCTAGGTGGCATAACTTCCACAATAATTGGGCGATTGATTTCAAACTTATAGCATGTCATGACCTCATCATCAGCCATAAGATGTATATCGTTTTTCATAGCATTGACCTTAGGCCAGGTCGCTGCCATGGCTTCCCAATTATAGGGCTATGGTAAAATATACAGATGTTTCCTGGTTGCATATTTGCGCCCAGAATGATCTCACAACGGTTGTGGCATGTAGATGGAAGCTATGCTCAATGGTACCGCCGAAATTTTTGTTTAGTGACCTCACCAAGGTCTTTGAGGTCACCTGAGATCACTACACATTTATGCGCATTACATCGCACTGCATTGAGCTAGAAGGCTAAAATTACCGTCATTGTGCTTGTATCGTCAAGACGTGTCGATTGATACCATACATGACCTCCCTAGGCCTTGACATGAGGTCATGACTTCATGACCTTGACCTGAGGTCATGACTTCATGACCTTGACCTGAGGTCATGACTTCATGACCTTGACCTGAGTTTCGGTTGACCTGACCTTAAAGTACACAGACTATTGTCGGTAGCGCATTTCAAGGACTGTCGAATAGCGTTCGCCGTTTGCTTCTATCTGTTACAGATCCTGAGATATGTGTCAATATCTGAGTCTCACGTGATCTGGTCGAATTTGATCTACGATGACCCAATGACCTGACTGTTGACCTGAGCGAAAAAAAATGACCGAAACACTTTCGATGGAGCTATCCAATGCCGTCACCAGCTATCCAATGCCGTCACCAGCTATCCAACGCCGTTTTCCGTTTGTCGCTAGCTAGCATAGTTCTAGAGATCTGCCCCCTCCCCCAGGACATGCGAAGTTGGCGCGGACCTCCGGACGTGCGAGTGTTAATCAGGGGCTCCCCGTTTTCAAAGGGACCTTCAGCTTCAAGTGATCTCTCTAGCTTCAAGAAGCTGTTCCAGCTCCAAGAGCGCCATCGAGCTAATGAACTAGACCACCCAGTTTCAAGTTCCACTCCCAGCAGAATCTCGAAAGCAATGGGAACCCCTCTGTCGATATATAGGGTGCATACATGATCTGTCAGAGGTCCTCCGGTTCCAGTGTGCACTGCTGTCGGCTGCCGGCCGGGAACATTATTGCGTTCGTCCTTTCTGTCATCATATATTCACTCTACTTTCTGTACAATATATCGTGCAGAGAACATATCATTTTTGCAACCGGAGTGATTTGTACGCGATGTCGAGACGCTAGACTATCACGAGCCTACAAGAACGACCCTTTACTACACAAAGTCATGCGGTTTAACTTATGTGGACACCCCCAGCTCCGCAGACAGGCTTGGTATAATGATGATTCAACAGTACTGTTGACTGTGTCAATTGCTCGAATTTCTCGCACATAGTTTATTACCGGGAAATATAGGAACTTTAACAGCAATAGGAGCTTGTCAGACATCGATCATTACTTTGTTAGTCACATCCAGTTCTGACTCATGCCCATGACGAATGAACTTATAAGAATCTACAGAAATGTAAATTGAGTTCTGTTTAATATTTTCAGGGGCAGACGGTTCCGGCGTTTCCGCTCGTGACTCCGGCTGCTCCGTTGCTGTCTGTGTGTTCCAATAGCTATCGCATTAATGCATTACAATATCACGCAAAGCAGCTGATTGTATATTATTTATCTACTTGGACAGAAAACAGAAAAGAGAATAGTGTTTGCCATTGCATGAGGACAAAATTGAAGCCCATTTGATTGCACCTGGACATATCGGTGTCTCATACTATGTAGGTGGCAGACTCCACACCTTTTCATCTCTGGACATTGTACCACTGCTTATTCATCGGCCACATGACATCCCCATTTGCTCATGTAGTAATGGATATAGCTACAACCGACGGATGGTGCACACACTACATGCCATTGGAAATGTCTATACAAGGTACAGCAAATGTGAGCGCATTTGGTGCCGTGAGCACAAGTTCCCACTGACCGGCAGTAACGAGGCACTAACCCAGCCCACGTTGATCGAGTCACACTTGTCACTCTACAAAACGGCCAGATAATGCAACACAATACTACTTTTGCATCCATTGTTGCAGATTGAATGCAACGATAGTTGTTGCTAGTTCGGTGATAATCGAACGAAGTTCTGTGATAGCCGAAATTCTTGCTAGTTCGGTGATAACAAAAAGCCTTCCTACGACATGAGTGAAAAATATCCGGTCGGTCGGAAACTAGTGCAGGTACTGAGGTGGGACCGGTGTGTGTGTACTGCGGGCCCGGAGACGGTCCCCGGGGTGTGTACTGCGGGCCCGGAGACGGGCCAGGGGTGTGTACTGCCGGCCCGGAGACGGGCCCCGGGGTGTGTACTGCGGGCCCGGAGACGGGCCCTGGGGGGTGTACTGCGGGCCCGGAGACGGGCCCTGGGTGTGTACTGCCGGCCCGGAGACGGGCCCTGGGGGGTGTACTGCGGGCCCGGAGACGGGCCCTGGGGGGTGTACTGCCGGCCCGGAGACGGGCCCTGGGGGGTGTACTGCCGGCCCGGAGACGGGCCCTGGGGTGTACACTGCGGGCACGGAGATGGGCCCTTGGTGTGTACTGCGGGCCCGGAGACGGGCCCGGGGTGTGTACTGTGGGCCCGGAGACGGGCCAGGGGTGTGTACTACGGGCACGGAGATGGGCCCTGGGTGTGTGTACTACGGGCCCGGGGTGTGTACTACGGGCCCTGGGCGTGTACTACGGGCCCGGGGTGTGTACTACGGACCAGGGGTGTACACTGCGGGCGCGGAGGCGGGCGGGGTCGACATGTACGCTGTTTACGACGCAATCTCGGCTCCGGTGGGACCGAGATATACTGGTTCGTACTTACCAGAAAAGTACTAGTTCTATGATATTATTATAGTATGTAAGAAATAGTATAAAAATGATCGAAGGCAATAATGGCGACGGTGATACAATTGTGGTATTGTTTCCATAGTTCACACTTGTGTGGGTGGTAGGAGGTTCCCAATTTCGTGGGTGATCTCTATTCATCAGCTAGTTTTTGGCTTCGAGTTGACAAGAAGTGTGAAATATGGCCGTTGAAGTACGGGGGTCTATAAATATTGGTCCAAGTGTTGTTTTGTTCTAGATGTGTATCACCTACGCGCTGTAGGTGCAGTGGTGCATACCTGGATGTGAACATCTCTGGTGGAGCAAATATAATTTGTTTACCACCGCACCGGGGCGATGGACGAGTGAGGACCAAGCAGGCCAAGGAACACGGTGTGGTTGGAATATATTCTTCCTTAGTAGCCGGAAGAGTTGATAGAAAACTTCGAGGTAGGGGGACAGTATTTCTTGCATGTTTGACCAAGTGTGTGTGTTCTTTTCATTTCAAGCCCAAAAGTCATAAAGTGATTTTGATCTATTAATACGAGCCATAAGGGTCCATCTGAGTTAAAGGGAAGATACCATGAGATGAATTATGTGGTTACACACCATGCATATTGTGTGCAATGCCAGAGGTTATGCAGGGTAGTAAACTACCAAGATATATATATATATATATATATATATATATATATATATATATGTATATGTGTATATATATATATATATATATATATATATATATATATATATATATATATATATGTGTGCTTATGTATGCATACGTATATGCACTAATAAATAATGATCATAATGGGCCAGTGTTGTCTCCGGTCAGATCCTCACATCCCGTCTCGGGGGGAGGGGAGATAGGAACGCCCTCTTGTATCAAAACTAAGCGTCGTACGAAAACGAGGTGTCATAAGAAAGCGCTCGACGAGTAGGGTCCGACACCGCCCCCCCCCCCTCCTCCAAGTGACATCGCTAGGGGGGCGTATAATTTCACGAGATACATGATGTTTTTGGCTCTGGGGAGTTCATTTTGGTGGATATTTGAGAAGGAAAAACCAACAAAATATTTGGAAGCAGAAAAGGACGGCAAAGTAGGCCAGGACCATACAATTTTGGCCACCCAATTTTTTGTTTATTGAAAATTTGGAGTTTTCAAGTCTTCTTCTATTTTCCCTTTCTGATGGATAGAGCGGACTGAAAAACGTTTGAAGTCAACTCGCACTAATAAAAAAATGCTTACTTTAGCCAGGACCTTCGATTTGAACTATAATAGGCAAACATATAAGTAAACTAATAAGTATATAAATAACTAAAAGCAAAACTAATAAGTAATTTAAAAAAACGGGGAAAAACGCCAAATTTATATCGTAAGTTTTGTTGCATCCCTAAAGATAAGCAAACGCAGAAAGTTTCATTAAAATATCTGTATCCGTTAGAGCGTGACGATATTGATTTTTTTGGAGGTAGGCGTGACACACCTAACTTGACCTCGACTAACTCGTTGACCATAGATGACCTGACGTCAATCTTTTGACACAATATGCCAATTGGTGTGGCAAAAGTTACGCAAAATTTCGCCGCGCTGCTGCGCGCCGTTCTTTCACTATTCGCGAAAAATCTGAGGGGGGGGGGCGGTTGAAGAACCCCCTCCGAGACGGCGCGGGTTCAAATCATAGTGTTTTGTTGTGTCAGATGTTGAAACAAGTGCAATAGGATGTCAAGGTTTGCATTGGAAAAAAATGTAATTAAGCATAGTCAACAAAACAGATCAACATAACATAATCAACCTTAATCGTCTTAGCCGTCTTAAACGCAGTATTGGGGGATTATCCGCCCGCTAAGGTTTCAGCGTATAATGAAATAACGGCGCGCGACAGCGCGCCTAAATACGGCATGCATTTTCTCACATCAATTTGACGTTTTGTAAAAATTTTGCTGTCAGGTCATCTAGGGTCAATGAGTTAGTAGTTGTTACTGGGGTTTTGTGGGACATCAACTGCAGAAGTTATACAGCGCCCATTCAATGAGTTAGTCAAGGTCAAGTTGGGTCACTCCCAGAAAAGTTCAACCAATCGTCACGCTTTAAGGGATAAATACATTTCAATACAACTCCCAGCGTTTGCTCATCTTTATGGACGAAACAAAACGCACCAGAGGATTTTGCGTGTTTTTGTTTACTTTTATGTTTGCATATTTTCCCATTAGAGCTAAAGTCGAAGATTCTGGCTAAAGTAAGCATTTTTACGAGAGCAAGTTGAGTTCAAAGAAAGTTTTTTTTCGGTCCGCTCTACCCATTACAAAAAGACAAATTGAAGAAAAATAAAAAAAAATTGAAAGGTATCGAACATATCAATATTTGTCTAGAGCTTTTAGTTTCCGTTTTGAAAACAACCGCGAAATATTTTTGCGAACGCTTTGTGTGATGATGACCCTGACTCAAAAATGGCAGTATCATGTCAAATGTCCTTGGCAAAACCTCAGTTGTAATCATTCAAGCCAGGAGATTTTACCGTCGATGCATAATTCAATTGGATCACTTACTGCACTTGTTACAGTTCTGTACACGTCGGTGGACGGCAGGTTCTCCTGGTGATCGCCGTCGATGGGGCGTATCCACTTCTCCCATGGTTGGCGAAGGCGTACAATGGATCATTCGATCGTACTTCGGAGATAGACCAGACGAAGAGGTTCTACAACGCACGCCTCGGAGCGGCAAAAGTAGTGGTGAAGCACGCATTCGGCCGCCTGAAGGCCCGCTGGCGTCGCCTTCTCAAAAGATCTGAACACTTCATATTCACTCCACCCATGGTGTTTGCGTGTGTTATCATTCGTAACATTATCGGGCCCGTCACATTATCGTGAGCCGGTTCTGCCACGTTTGATCCAGGAGGCGAACTTACTGAAAGAACGAATGCTGCGCCCGTTGTAGTTGCATCAATACATTTTAAACAAATGCATTTCTGTATTGTCAGGAACAGTTGCTAAATAATTGCAATACTTACAATCACTCCAAACTCACTCAATCCTATCCGCAAAGTCCCTGATTTTTCGAATGATCCCGGTGTTTTCGAAACCCACTATGTATCCCAGTGAGGAGATTGTTGTGTTCTAAACACCATATTAGTCTGACATTCACCATCTGTTCAAACAACTTACATAGGCAGCATGTTGACGAGATGGGGCGATAATGCACTGGGTCCGTTCCTGTTTTGTTTGGCTTACGTATAGGCACTACAACTGCCCTCCGCCACGAAGATGGAAATGTGCCGGCTGTCCACATGTCATTCAGTATCTTCAGGAGCGTTTATAAGGCTTTTGCAGACAAACGTTTGATGATGTCATTGTGCAATGTATCAGGACTCTCTGCGACACTCTTCAGAGTACTGATAGCTGCAGTCAGTTCGGAAATAGAAAATGGAACGTTGTATTCAAGGAGGTTTGTGGTTGAAAAATCAATGGTGCGTGCCTCGCAACGAGCCTTGTAGTTTGAGAAGCGCACAATATTACTTTATTTCGATCGTGCTGATAGAGCTCGTCCGATCTCGTCGGCCACTTCTTCCGGGTCGATGATGCGGGCAGCCATGTGCAGGGTGGGGAGTGGATGTGGCGTATACCTCCGGAGAAACATTTTATGCGGGACCATACAGATGTCAATGACGTGGAACGGTTTAGAGTGTTGACATACGCTTTCCACGAGTCCCGTTTTGCTTCGGCGATGGTACGTCTGGCGACTGCCCGCGCTTTGCGGAAATCTATTAAGTTTGGCGTACAGCTATTTCTATTAAAGACAAGAAGCGCCCTCTTCTTGGCTATCAAGGCCTCTCGGCACCTTTCCGACCACTATGGGACGGGCACGCGAACTGATGTTTCCGATGATCGAGGTCTGTGCCGTTCAGCACTCCGCACAATATCCGCCGTGAACGTCTCCACGGATATAGCAGATTCGTCGGAGTGGCCGCGTAGTGTACACTCAAGACTTGCTTGGAAAGAATCCCAGGCGGCTTTGTTAAATATCTATCTGGGGGGGTCGTCGGCTTACAAGAACACGGTGAACAAAACGAGACCAAACGGGGAAGTGGTCACTGTTGCACGGGTCGCCATCCACGGTCCATTCTAAAAACGGTGCCACTTCTGGGCTGCTGAGGGTGAGATCCAGCACAAAGGTCTGTCCTGTGGGCAATGTAAAATGTGTTGGCTTTCCTGTGTTAAGGACGCAGAGTGGGAAGTCTCGTACGAACCGCTCCATACCACGTCCACGGTTCGTCACCATGTTTGAACCCCAGATAGGGTGATGCGCGTTAAAATCTCGGCACACCATCACCGGTAGTGTGAGATGCCCCACCATTTGAGACAGCTCAGCAAGTGGAAAGGTCTCTCCCGGCGTTAAATATATGCTGCATATGGTAACGGCATGGCGGGATATTTTTATACGAGCAGCAACACACTGGATATTCGAAGATATAGATATTTCGTGAAAGGGAGTGATCAGAGTTGTGCACGGCTATGAGGACTCCGCCGTGCGCCACAGTGCGAGAGGAAATATCCTTACGCAACACAGTGTAGTCTTTCAGGTGGAAATGTGCATGAGGAGAAAGCCTCGTCTCTTGGAAACAAACCGCCAGCGGTACTCGTGAGAGCAGAATAGTTTGGAGATCGTTGAGGCTGGTTCTCAAACCTCTGCAATTCCATTGCGGAATAAAACTCATACGTCAAATATATAAAAGTGAGTTGTGAGCTAAAAAAATGGGGACGAGGACGAGTTAGGTGTTCTCCGTTCCCGACCTCACTTCCTCACGCGCTTGGCTACGCGGCCGTGACCGGGACTGCCGATCTCGGAAGGAGACACCGCCCCTGGGAGAGCTCGCTTCGTCATGCGATTCGAAGCTGGGGGCAGATCGGGGGTGACTAGCTCGACGTGGGGGAGGGGTAACAGGCGGCCCCATCACGGTTGAGACTGGTGGTGACGGTGAAGGGGTTGCGGTTGGACGTGGGCTTCTGGATTCCGGACTCGAATGAGCGGAATCACGTCGGGTTGTCCGTCCCCGTGCGCCCAGATCAGGAGCTCCAGGGTGTGCCGCGACTCCGGTTGGTCGGGTCGCGGGTGCGGCTGCCATGGAGTGTAGGGAGATCAGGGGGAGCGAGCGGGAGGTGAGCTTGGATGCTGAGGGCTGGCAAGAGGACGTGTTGGTAATGGCTGTGTTGGAGGTAGGAGGCATGGATGTGGATGGTAAGGATTGTTGTGCAATTGATGGTGCTGTGGTACGTGAGGATGTCTGATTTGAGGCGGATGCGAGTGAAGAAGGGTTGGAAATGGATTGGGCATCGGTGGATATGACTGAGGGAAGGGGAGTGCCAGGTAGGGAGGAGGTAGAGAGGCTAGGTTTGCAGGTGGTGGTGGGGCGTGAGGGAGGAGAGGGTGGGTTGGAGGGCGGATGGGGGATGGGAGGTGGGGATTTCAAACTGGACTAGGATTGGGATTTGGATATGATAGGATAGGGGCTAGGATTGGGCGGAAAGGATCGAGGAGACCTCTTTGACCGTTGTACCAGCGTCCACGCACCATCTTCGGGTGTTGGTTGGAAGGGGACCTCCGGTGGTCGAACGGCGTCACTCGTGGGCGGTGGAACCTCGGTCCCATGCCTTGTGGACAGGGCGACGAGTAAACCGAAGGAGCAAAGAACCTCACGTAGTGCTGCAACGAGTTAGTTTGCTTCAGCTGTCTATACTCGCCGTGGAACCGAAGTGACATTTTTAGCTTTTGTTGAGTACGATATTCTCGGGTGTGTGTGATCGTAAAGATCCCAGGCTTCGCGAAACCTTACCTTTTCATTGTGGTTGATCGACATAATTTCCTTCTCTTTGGAGTAGCTAGGGCAGGCGCGGTCGAACGATGTGTGGGGATCCTGTCCTCTGCCGCAGTTGACGCAGAATGGCACTTCTGAGGTACATTGGTCGCTACTGTGGTCTAGGGAGGCACACTTGCTACACACAGGACGATTTCTACAGTATTGGTTGGTGTGCCCATATTTCTGACGTTTAAAACAACGCAATAGGTTTGGAAGAAAAAGTCGCAGCTTGACCCGGATGTAACCCACTCGGATCTCAGAGAGCAAGTCAGTTGAATCGAAAGTCAGTATTACATTGTTTGTGGCGATCAGCTCTGCACCTCGTCTTGTCTTCATTTTTCTGGCTCCTATCAAGCCGAACTCAGATAGCCCATCCACTATCTCTTCCTCCGGTGCATCCTTGAGATCGTAACAATTGATGATTCCGCGCGATGTATTTTTGGTTTTATGTGGTTCGATCCTCATCTGGATGCTCCCGTCGACTTTCCTGTCACCTTTCCGCACACTATATACGAACTCGGTCATTTCCAGTGCGTTCTGTGCTTCTCCTACTTGTGCAAACTCTACTTCAATAGCACCATCCTTTAACTTCTCCCAACGGGTGATACTCCCAAATCTGTCGCGTCCGTCTCGCCTCTGGAAAGGGGACAATGATGAAATATTTTTGGTCAGTCCTCGGAAGATGAGTATGCGAGGAACATTATAAATATTTCTCCCGTGATTGTCCTGGTTACACACGCTCCCACCTGCGATAGGTTGGGCGATGGTCTGGGCCCTACGTGAGGGACCAGGAGGTTTTTTTAAGACGCCATGCGATGCGTCTTGGTGTTCGGCTCCTCGGGCGCCCCTCCGCATAGGGCCCCACTGAGGGGACGGCTGGGTCCCGCGTACTGGAGGTCGCCAGGCGCCCGAGGAGCTATACGGTGCAGGCGGCGCCTTCGCCCGGCCGGGAGAGAGAGAGACTCGCCACCCCGACCGAGGTCCAGCACCGCCCACTCCTTGACCACAGCCGGCCGGGCCGGCAGACACTGGGAAGAATCCCAGGTCCCCGGCCCGAGGCGACTAGCCACTTGGCCCGCGTGAGGCCCCACGAGCCCGCCCGTCCCTCCGGGATATCAGGACCAAAGAGGTGTGTTGGTCCCCCGTCACAACTGGCACCGTGCGACGGGGAGAGCTCAACCTCCAGGATTACCTCCAACCTCCAATTACCTTTACCTTCAACTTCCACGGCTACCCCGATAAAACAGAGCTGATGGGCAGGACCGGGGAAGTTGCCCTGCCTGCTCATAGTAAGGATAGTTGATGTTGTAGGGTCAGATGTGTTTATTAAGTTAAGGGTGTATTCCACCCTATTTCACATAATTTACAACTGGTGTGATGTGGTACTCGTTAAGGTGAGTCTTCAGGGCAAAAACCGGACACAATGAGCATATCTCGCTGCAGAAAGGCTTAGATGAACTTGTGAAGTACCATCAGTGAATCAGCAGGAGAAGGACTTCCCAAGGAGTCCTTGAGGACTCCTTGGGAAGACATGAAGATTATTCACATTGGATGGCCTTCAGGTCCTCCAATATTGAATTCTGAATTCCAAACTAATGGGCATAGTACCTACTGGTAATCTTCAAGTATTACCTCTCACAATCTTAGTCAATGTCAGTTGACTGCTAGTCAACTGCTGGTGACATCACTCCTAGTATATTGTGAACCAGGAATATTTTGAAGGAGGTGATGTAGTGTTAAACTACTGGGTTTTTGTTAGGTGTGTGATGTCAAAATGAGTACAATAGGATGTAAACATATGTCATGAACTTAGTGTAATTTCGAATGTTTTGTGTCCCACCAGCTTGCATCAAAGCCAGTGTTGTAATTACGCCTTTACCTTATTCATTGTTTTGACATAAAGACATCAAAGATTAGTGCAACTATGAGCCACAAGGGCCCTTCTTGGTTGCACTCTGTACACTCAACCAGTTGCCCACCAAATCTGTCGACCAGCCCTGCATGGAATACTGAAAAGCAAGCACACTATTCTCATAATCATTGCCTATGTTGTTTTAAAGGTGTTCAATGTGCTGCTACTGACAATGGTTTCTGGCAGCTGGTTCCAGTTTTCTACTACCATGTTGGTGAATACTGTCTTCATACTGCCATCTGCCAAAGCCAGTGATACACTGCAAAGGCTAGTGATTTGTAAAGAGGCATACAGTGGAGAACAGTGACATCACATGAGTCAGGTGTCAATGACTGGTTAGGTTAGGTAAGGTCAGGCTAGGTTAGGATAGGTTGTAACCTAACCTTACCTAACCAAACCAGTCATTGACACCTGAATCCCGTGATATCACTTCCCTGACTCCTGTGATGTCATTATTCCACACTGCACACCTCTCTACAAACCACTAGACTTGGCAGTAGGTGTTGGCTGAAAGGTAAACATTGCCTATCATTTGACATTTCCTGTCATGTTTAGCATATCCATGACAAAAAGATGACAGTATTCATAAGCAATGGATCTTTACCTCCCAAAATATGAAGGTCCCATCAAATAGTTCTACCAATTCTTTGTCTATGGGGTTAGTGAAGTTCGCACATACCATTTTCAGGCTTCTGAGACCAGTCACCACCACTGTTGTTGAAATTTGGAACCTTTACCAAATTATCCTTGATATTTTCCCCTGCATGTTCCTTGAATCTAACTATGTTATGGTCACTTCTTCTCAGGGTTTCGCCTACAGTCAAGTCTTGAACCAAGTCACTTAAATCCGAGAATGCAAGGTCCAAGAATGAACCATGCCTGGTAGGTTCCGATACAAACTGGTGTAAGAACAGGTCCTCTTCAAGGCATTTCCTAAACATTTTGCATGATGGGGAGCCAACACCAGCATTTTCATAACCTTTTAGATTAAAGTCACCGAGAATAAGGCACTTCCTCTTAAAGTTTCTACTGACTTCCTCACAAATCACCTTGTCAAGCTCCAGTTGCTGAGAATGTGGCAGGGTTCCTGATTGGTAGAAAGCTCCTATCCTAAGAGTATTGCTGTTGCCTTTTCCCACAGTGACATCAAGCCAAATGGACTCCACAGACACATTTTTATCACTACCTGCTACTTTTTTAGAACTGAATAAGCTATTCATATAGAGCATTACACCACACCCTTTCATTGCTGGACCCCTATTGCATGAAAACATATTGTATCCCTGGATCTCATAGTCCTATAAGTTATCTCCAAAATACCCTTCACTGACCCATGCCTCTGTAATGCAAACAAAATCTGGTTCCTCCTCAGCAACATAACACTTGAACTCATCAAATTTGGAACGGATACTCTGAGCATTAAACATCATACACTTAACAAATGCTCCACAACCACCTTTGGCTTTTTCATACTGAGGAATTCTTTTATCACTAGATGAACTATCACTCTGTCCCCTTGAATTGCTGCTGTCCCTAGTTGCATACTTTGAGGTTCTATTGCCTTGGCAGACACTATTGGAATATTTCTGAGTTGGCAATGCAATTTCATCCCACCCCACCCCATTTCCTAGCTTCCCTGAAGGACATGCTCATACACTTTGCCTAACACATGAACCCCCTTCTCAGAGACGTGCAGGCCATCCATCTGATAGAGGTCCCACATTGCATAAAACCTGCTCCACTCGTCTACAAATGTAAAACCTAGCTCATGGCAGAGCTTTCCTACCCTGGCATTAGTTGCCAGTGCCATAGAGCTCCACTCAGGGGAGGCTCTAGCCCTAGGCAAAATTGCTGTTACAATGACTATTGGTACCATTCAGGGTGGCCCGAAGGGCCCTGTACTCCTGCAGAAGCTCCTCACTCCTAGAAGTACCTATGTTATTTATCCCTACATGCACTATGACTGTGCTGAACTGGTGATCACTGGTGACCTGTGCCACAACAGGTACCAGGTCCTTCACCTTGGCACCAGGCCTGGTGATGCACCTCCTGTCCCTCCTACCTTTACAAAATACCCGCTCTAAATGTCGCCCACGAGAGTCTCCTAGGACCAGCACTGACTCCTTACTACTAGACAGACATAAAGACATAAAAGATTAGTGCAACTATGAGCCACAAGGGCCCTTCTTGGTTGCACTCTGTACACTGAACCAGTTGCCCACCAAATCTGCCAATCAGCCCTCCCTGTAATACTGAAAAGCAAGCCCTCTACTCTTATAATGATTGTCTATGCTGTTTTTAAAGATGTTCAATGAGCTGCTATTGACGATGTTTTCTGGCAGCTGGTTCCAGTGTTCCACTACCCTGTTGGTGAAGAAAGTTTGCCTTAACCTTGTTCTGCTGTGGTGAATTTTAATTTTGAATTTATGACCTCTAATTGCATCATTTCTGTTAAATTCAAACATTTCCCCAAGGTATCCCCTCTCCAGACCATTGACAAATTTAAAGACCTTGATGAGATCTCCTCTCAGCCTTCTATATCTAAGTGAAAACATTCAATTTCTTCAATCTTTCAGTACAAGGCTAGCCAAATGAAAAACAAACAAATAACTCATGCTTCACCCTCAACTCAGGGCACACACCTACCTACATACACAGACAATTCCCTGCTGATACGGATCACTGACCCAACACCACTACCTCAAACACAACAGTCAGAATTGATGGCAGTGTGCAAAGCAAAGGTTCAGTCAAGGTCTTGTGTTTGCAGTATGGCACTGTTAAACATGTGTTCAAAGTTGCTAATGTTTATGATATCATTTAAAGAATACCTTGCATCAATTGGTTAAAGGGCAGTTTTCAGAACAGAAAATGCTAACAAAGCAAATTTCAATTGGCGACCTCCTGTACCCAGAAGATGTGTCTTAAAACTGTCAGCTTTTCCCATTA